>JAHWFO010105039.1:281660-409436 GCA_023313115.1 Rhysida immarginata
GATAATGGTTATTGGTTTACTAGCACGTGCCCTAATGGTGCCCTATGGTACCATATGGTAACCTTGGAACTTTCAATGCTAAGATATGGCATGTAATATAACAAACGACTCATAATAACGTGCCATGAGTGAATATCACGTGTAAATAATGATAATAGTTATTGGTTTAGTAGCACGTGCCCTAATGGTACCCTATGGTACCATATGGTAACCTTGGAACTTTCAATGCTAAGATATGGCATGTAATATATCAAACGACTCGTAACAACGTGCCATGAGTGACTATCACGAGTAAATAATGATAGTGGCAATTGGTTTTGTAGCACGTGCCCTAATGGTACAATACAGAATTTATAGAACTTTTAATGCTAAGATATAGCGTGTAATATATCAACCAACTCCTTACGCGTTATTAGATCTTTTGTTATCCATAGCTTATTTGAATCAAGAGTATAGTACTCTTAGGCTTAATGGTATTTAAAACTCATTACTAATTAATTTATTAGTAGTTAATCGCTTGCTTCAATAAGAGTTTAGTAATTTAATATGAAAATCTAATAGAAGCTTACACATAACGCTTCAGCAATTGAGGCTCACTTCGTTTAACATTAAGTGAGAATTCTTACAAATTAAAGAACTTTTATTTTTTTAAGTGTATGAGGAATAACTTCACTCTCCATTTACCTTTCATTCTTCAAGTTTATTCTTTTAAATTCTCTCTATACGTTAGCTTATTTAAATAGTAATTCACAATTCTCTCAAGTGTTTTAAAATGTTGGTTAATTCTATATATCCATGTACGATGCTATAAATAGAAAATGTGCTCCCTTTATCCGCTTTGGCGGTAAAATCATTCTTGTTTATTATGCATGTGCTTTTGGTGTATGTGTATGCTTAGCTTGAAAAATACATAAAATAAATGCTTCATACCCACATAAATAATTGGTGGTGGCAAATGAATAGTTTTGTTGATTGATGTGTTTGCATACTTGTCTTCTCTCACTAGCAATATTTATTTCCCCACAAAGTAGTGATTTATTGACACATGCAGTAAATTGTAAACCTTTTTTTAATTAAAATTAATTATGGTTATTTAATTTTAAAAATAAAAATCACCTTAATTATTTATAAATCAGTGTTCCATCTACAGAATTTTATTTAAATGTTATTAATTTTATTATGCATGTTAAGAGTTATGAAAATTATTTACTTTAATGTATGTTTAACTTATGAATTTATTTACCTGAAATAAAGGTCCAATACCCCTCTTTATTTGGACTATCCATAGCTTACGACGTTTGTTGTCAGTAGGAAATCGATGAAATATTATTTCTTTGTTGTAGTAGTGATCATTTGTACATCCAGGCACACAGCAGTGTGCCATTTTATATGAGATTAATTATTAGGTTAGCAATAAATAGTGAAAAAACAAAAATCATAACTCCCTAAAACTTCACCGTATTGCCAACACATGGTGCAGCTTAACCCTAACTAAAGCTTGCCAGCCCAGCCTCGCTTTGAAACAAAATCGACGGTGGCGCCGCTCGACCGTGCATGTGGTCCATTTTTAAATGTGTTTGAAAGTGTTACTTCGAACATATTTACTGTTCGAAGCAATCTTAAAAATTTAGATGATTGTAACAAATGGGTTACAGAGTTCGGAAAGCTGACGAACACAAAATGGAATTCAAGAACTTAAAGGTCCGCTTTGTGTGTTCGTAAGTATTCTTTTAAATATTTTCATGACAAGTTTGTGAAAATGTATTCTAAATATTGATGGTGTATAAAGAATGCATAAATCGTTGTTGTTGCAGCTAATTTCCAATTCTGTATTCATCTCTCGATAACTTTCAATTTCTTTTCCTCTTTAAATTAAATTAGTACAAGTACATTCAAAAATTTATTAATGGATAATAAATTTAAATTCCTTAAAAAAGAGGAAAATGCTTTTAATAAATGACTATAGCTAAATTTGATTTTTTAAGAAATGCTTACATTAATAACAAAGTTTTTAACAAATCTACTAATTTATGTGTTAATTCGGTTTTCGATTTAATTTCAGAAAAAAGTTTGTTTGTCACCATAGTGCTTTCATGAAAGTGGCAGCTACAGAAAATAAAAGAAGCTTCTTCAAAAATTCTAGCTGTGCGGCATCAATTACGATAAAAATAAAACTGGAAACAGCAATAACTAAGAGAAGAGATCCTTTTATACAGGTTAGTAAATTTGAAATTCATTTCACTTAATACACCGTGTGTTATTTTATTTAAAGATTAAAAATTTTTATATTAATTATCGCATTAGTAAGATATTCAACGCATATTAAAATATCCAACTTATTCTAAGAACCATTTTATGAAGAATTTGAACAAAGCCTTTTCGAAATAGTTACACGAAAAAAATTCTGCAAATTTCAAAGCTAGGGAATTAATTCATTCCTTTGTCCTATATGTAAATTGGAGAAAAACAAATTGTTTTTTATTAATCTGAGCCAATAACAGAAAAATCAATACATGTTCATTTTTTTAAATTCACATTAACATGAAATCTGTATTTGGCTAATTACTAATCTCATTTGACTCTCTAAGAAGTTTTAAAATCTTAATTTAAAGTGAATTTAACAATTCTTTAAAACTGTTAAATAAGTAAACATTAAATTTTTATTACAGCTTATTTAACTGGAACATTCCAAACAAAATCAAAATGAAATCACTTGTGATATATCTTAATTTCAGAAGGGACTGCCTGATGTCATTACCATTAAAGATGAGCATAATCACAGCTTCAATACAGCTGAAACTTTGAAGTTTCTGCCTACTGCTGTCTGTAAAAATAAATTTATTGAATATTTTTATGATAGCATGGGTGTTGCAGAGGCTTGTAAATACCACGAAGGAGTTTTATTGCTACAAGACGAAATTACTGAAGAAGACATGGCTAATAGCCAAATCAACCCTTCTTATAGAGCAGTCCAATATTGGTACGACCAATGGCGCCTGCAAAATCTGGGTCCAAGAAATGGTCAAGGTTTGATTGATGTAAGTTATCATTAAGAGAAAAAAAAACTTAGATTGTTTTCTTGGTGCTGTCTAATGCTCTACTTATTCATAATGCAATTTGCATAAGCACTCTCTTTAATTTATCTTTATGGAGTTTTAAGTACATAAATCCCCTGTTTATATATTCATTTATCTATTTTTGTATTCTTTATACAGGAATGGGACAGTACTTTCTTTATCATTATTAAAAAAGCTAAAACGTTACTCATGTTTAGTGTTATTAAAGAATTCATTTTTTTATCATACTAGGGGGCTCTTCCCCTGCAAGCTTTGCTTGCCAACTTCCATTTGTGACCTGTGTGTCCCCAAAATATGTCAATTTGTTTTGTTTTAAAGAGAAAAAGAAGCCAATAAATAGCAAATTTGAATGTCTGACAATTTGTGTATGCCACGCCAAAAAAACTGTTTCTCTTTTGAGGCAAACCAGTCATCGAGCCATTATTCGTAAGAAGTGAAGCGCTGCTTAGCAAGTTCGTGTCCCATCGATGCAAATAAGTAGTAATCGGACGGAGCGAGTCTGGTGAGAAAGCCACATGCGAAAGTATTTCCCAACTAAACGCTTCAATCGTTTCCTTGACCAGTTTTGCTGCCTGTGAAGGTTCATTATCATGAAGAAAAATCACTTTGTGTTACTCTTTTTGATATTCTGGTCGTTTTCACGCAAAGCTTGATTCAAATCGATCATTTGTTGTCGGTAGCGTTCAGTATTATCGGTTTCGCTTGGTTTCAGAAGCTCAAGAACTTTTTCGGTGGTCTTCCGTTTCGCACGTCAAAATCGCCACTTTTGAATTTTTTAAACACCTCAAAGCACTGTGATTTACCAAGAGCATGCTCACCCTAAGCTTCGACAAGCATTCGATGCGATTCTGCAGCAGTTTTCTTCAAATGGTAACAGAAAATCAATGCTGTCCGCAAATCGTAGTTTCCAGGCATAAAATTCAACATGTTCAACGCTATTAAAAACTATGCTGTTGTATGAAACTTCTATTGTTGTGAGTTGAAAATCTTTGTCAGATGTCAGAGTAAGAAAATGGCGCCAACGAATCTCTTTGAGGGTAACTACATTGACAATTAGGTAAATTTGTTACTTTCCACTGTAACATATGTTTCTCTTGTTTCAGAAATTGAAAGAGAAGTTGAAATTATACGAAGAGAAGAATATTTCTGTTTCTTTCAGTGAAAAACCATTTGCTGTGGTTATTGTGACTCCCATTATGAAAAGAGCTCACAATCTAACATCTACTGAGATCGTGTTTGTGGATTCAACTTTATCGTGTGATCCTGATAACCATAGTATCACATTTATGCTGCGTCCTTGTTCAGCAGGTACTGTGCCACTTGCTGTTATTATTATACAAGGTCAGACGGAGGAAGCTTATAAAAAAGGATTCCAGCTTGTAAATTCAGCTTTAGAAAAGCCATTTAATGGTAGGGAGTATCCTGCTATTTATATGACAGATGACTCAGAAGCTGAAATAAATGCTCTTCGAAATGTCTGGCCTAAATCAAGAAATTTGCTGTGTATATTCCATGTTGCACAAGCCGTATGGGGATGGCTGTGGTACTCAAAGCACCACATTCCAAAAGAGCACAGAGGATTACTGATGAAAAGTTTTTAAAATATTTTGTATGCTCATACTGTCCAAAGTGCAGAAGAAGCATATCAAAATGCTTGTGCTTATTCGCCCACATATGAAAACTGGAATGATTATATCAAAAATCATTGGCGAAGAAAAGAAATGTTGGTGTCTTGCCTTTAGGGATGAAAGAATTAGGGCCACAACACTAACAACTTTTCAGAAGTTTGTGTGCAAATTTTTAAAGACGAAGTACTTTGTCAAGTAAAAGCATACAAATGTTTTAACCATTCTAGATTTTGTGGCCACACATTTGGAAAGACATTATGAAAAAAAATTAAGAGACATTATGAAAGAAAATTCGCAAATAATCGCTGTGCAATTCCATCATTTATAAACCGACTTAAAAAATTTTTTTTTCATTGGATTTGGTTTAGCACCAAGATGGTCCCATATTAATTTCATTATTAAATCGATTTATTTTATTTTTTTTTTAAATTCATTCAACTTGTTTACAATCGCGTATTGTACGCCGCTGCAAATAAAATAAAATAATATATATTTTCTTTATATCGACACCGTAAAATTATGTTGTTTTGTTAACTATTTAAAACGTAGAAGCGGAGATTACAATTATGTTCAATGAAGTTATACTGACTTCATGTCTGCGTAAGGAGAAGATGAAACTGTTGTCCGATCCAAAAATAAGCATTTGTAGAAAACCCTTTTCGTTTTGCTTATTTTTGAGGGAAACTGAAATTAAACTCATTCTAGACGATATCTTTCTGAATTTTCACGATATTGGCTTGGGCTTTTTATAAGAATAGCTCTATACATTAGCCTAATAAATTATACAAAAGACATTTTGGTAACGCTTGCGCATCCGCAATTAAACGTTATTTAGTAAAAATGCTCATATTTCATCAAATGTTTAATATTTTTATATTTCGATTGCAGGGTGTTGTCTCTACTATAGTTTGTCAAATTTCCTGAAAATGGCATTGCATTGGTTTGAAAAGCTCTGCATGTTATAAACCAAAAGTATGTTCTCCCCCTTTTTTCTTTTTTTAAGAAACCTTTATATCTCCATGAATATACGTGCTATTCTCATACTAATAAGTAAAAGAACCTCATGCTACAGCTACAACGCATTTCAAGCATTAATTTTTACTGGGTGATCCCAAACATTATTTTTTGGTCCAATTTGTTGTTGATCCCCTATTTGCCTTTGGGATAAAACCTTTGCTGAGTAATATGAGGTTATAACATGCTCTTTACAGGGCCGTAGTCAGGGGGGGGGGTTCGACGACCAACCCATTATGGGTAAAGGTCCGACTCAGTGGAATTTTTTAAAATCGACCCCCCCCCCCTCCAAGATAACGTCCTGGCTACGGCCCTGCTTTACACCCCTGAAATTTCAGGATAATTCGTAAGTATTTTTCTAGATATTGGACAAAACGTCTGAAATGGAATGTGTCCAATTACTTTTTGGCAATATAGTGAATGACAGTTTTAAAAGCACTCACCGTCTTCACCAAAAATTCTACCGTCGATCTCGTCATTCTGAAGTGACTCTTAAAATCTTCGGGAGAATACTCTGGGATCGTTTGAGAAATATACCTTTCGACCCTGGGTACTTTTCTCCGGTCTGTTGACATCAAAAGCTCCAAGTCGGAGGATGAGGAAGAAGAATCCGACGAAGAATCCGAAGATTTAGACGAAGAATCCGACGAAGATTCCGACGAAGAATCAGAAGACGATTCTGAGGAGCTGCTATCATCGTCCATTTCTAATAAATGCATCAAAGCCGTCCGCTTTCGAGGATTGTTCAGTATTTTTGAAGTTTTTAACTGTGAGGTCGATGCTTCGCTCGAGTTTTCATGGGACGCCATGTTAAAACTCTTGGTGCACAGCACAAACCTTCAAAAAGCAAGGCCTGCTGACTAGCGTCATCAAATCTGGGCCGACAATCCAACTTTCATTGTTGTAATCAGCGAATTTTCGTTTGTTGAAAACAATGAAAGTTGGATTGTCAGCCCAGGTCTGATGACGCAGTCAGCAGGCTTCGTATTTTAGGTGGCATACGGCTTTCATAGCACCACAGAGGAAGATAGTAAAAAGATAATAATACAAATTATGAAGAAATGTAATTTTTTTTTGGTTTTTATTAAATTTTCACATCGGTGTACCGGGACACACTGGTTGAAAATTGCTGGCATAGGCTGATCTGCATCCCACGCTCACCCGTCTAAAGGATTCAGTGTCTTTATAACAAACTTCATAACTCTTTATAATCACAAATGTTTATATTATTTCAATGCCTTTTTCCTTTCTACTTGTTAACCATATTTATATTGCTTTTATTTCTTTGATCGCATTTGCTATATGTTTACTAGGCTCTTCATCCTATTACTCATTTGTATTGATCTTTTGTGACTTTTTGCTTTGGATCATCATAAACTTTTTCTTTTTGTGCAGTTATGTTAACAAATACACTTCTTGACAATTGCTAAGGAACATGTACATTCCGCTATTTAGGGCGCTGTAAAATAATGCTGGACGCGTCAAAACATTGATTGATACTCTGTTGTTCGATTTGCATAATTTGAATAAAAGTTACGTATCCAATGAGCTGTGGTTCAGTGAAAATCAGTAGCCGTGGAGAGTTAGGGCGAATACGCGTGCAGGTGTTTTGCGAACTTTACTGAAAATTTTCAGCCCCTCTATCACATATCGTCTGCAGAATGCCGCAGAGATGTCATTAGAGTGATTACGATCGTGGACGAGCTGTTGGACGCTTGAGGCAGATCAAAGTGGGACTGAAGTTGCGCGAGCATTGCGAAAAGTGTAGTTTCTCGTTTGAAAATTGCTGCTGCTACCAGAGGATCCGCTTTACGTGTGCATAGGGGTGATCGTCGAAGGAGCACAACCTCTTGGAAGGACCGTAGCATAGCCCTTTCAGCAAAAAGAGGAAGAAATCAGACAACCGCAGATCTTACCGCTGCTAAAGGCACTCATGTTTCTGCCAGAACCATTTCCAGTCGGTTGAATGATGTCGGGCTGTATGCACGGAAGCCTGTCCAATGCATTCACTATCTTCGCTCCATCGACGGAAAAGATTAGAGTGGTGTAACGAACATCGTGCTTGGGGCGATCAGGAATGTTCTCCGACGAGTGTCGGTTTACTATGCATCAACTGATCTGGCGTGAAAAGGGAACTCGTTATCACCAACAACACGTTCGGGAAGTGCAACGTTTCGATCAAGGAGCTATAGTGTCTGTGTGTGGAGGGGGGGGGGGCATCATGCATAATGCCAGAACACCCCCTTACATCTTTGCTGGCGCACGGTATTACAGGGAGATTCTTCTGAATCACGTTCGTCTTTTCCGTAGAGCAGTTGGTCCAGACTTTGTGTTCACGGAAGACAATGCCCGTCCACACAAGGTGAAATGGTATCGGATGTTCTTGAGAGAGAGGATATCAAGCGTTTGCAGTGGCCCGCATACTCCCCGGACCTCAATCCCATAGAACATGTCTAGTAAGCTCTTGGTAATTGTGTGGCACAAAGGAATCCCCCTCCCAGAACGCTGCAGGAACTGACAACTGCATTACAGGAAGAATGGGATAATATCCCAGCTGCTCTTCTGAACGGTCTAGTGCGAAGCATGCCAACAGATGCAAAACATGCATTGCGGTTTGAGGAGGCAATACTCACTAGTAAGGGTCTCACATTTCAAACCGGTGACAAGCAAGCAACATTTTTCTTTAGTCACTCATTGATGCTTCATGGTACCTCTTCTGCTTTGACCATTAGGTTCGTTTCCTTAGTTCAAATTCCATGGCATTTTACGTTCATAAAATCATTGTAATACGTCTACGGAAGTTTTGGTAAAGTTTATTTCTTGGGACAATATTTATTGACAAAAATGTTGCTATTCCTTAGCAATTGTCAAGCAGTGTATTTCCACCAATGAATATACCTTTCAAAAATATTGGCTTGTATCTCATCCTCCCCCACTACTTCCTCTGCAGTCTTAAAAGTGGTGCAGGGGGAGGATAAGACGACGCCAGTCGCTTTACGAAATGAGTGCTTTTTACCATCCATCTCAAAGAGCAATTTACAGTCTCATTCGTGGCTTCTTCTCCAAGCACCAATACAAACTGGCTAAAATGGTTTTAGATGTTGCTTCTATATGGGGTGTTGTTTTAACGCCAACCTACCCCACCGTTTACCTGAGGCAATTAATCTACTTTCTTTTGTTAAGGCTTACAAATAAGACTGAAAGAATAGACTGCGTTAACTCTATCTATTCATTCACTGTTATTTGTGAGCCTTAACATAAGAAAGTAGATTAATTGCCTCAGGTAAACGGTGGGGTCGGATGGCGTTAAACAGTTTAGTAAATCATGGCCGTATCCAGAATTATTTTTTTCTGTGTAGGGGGTGGCATGTAACCGATTTGGTTGACACGGTGACAAATTTGGGGGGGGGGGGGCAGCCATGCTAATGTGCTTTTCACCTCGTTTGGCCATGAGAGGATGTTCCCCCCCCCCCTTTCTTTTGTTTGCAAACTATAGTTTCATGTGTTTTTCAAATCGATGCACAAATTTCTCAGGTGATAGGTGATACATACTGAACATTTTTTACCACAGAATGGATGGTTCAAAATATGTTATCACCTATCAAGTTTGTGCACCGAGTTCAAAAACATCCTGTATTTATACATGCAGTTTGTTACAATAAAATTAGTTTTTATTTAAAAGTACATAATCCATTTAAAAATACATTAAATGTTGGAATCAAAAATTTTAAGAATTTTTTTTTTATTTCAATTTTAATACACTTTCGTAGAATTATTTATCAAGATGCTGGGTACAAGAAAATCTAAAAACAACCCAGTTGGGTGAAGAGAATAAACAATGCTAAATTAAGTAAATAAATAGAACAAATTCTAAATTTTTAAAAACAGATAAAGTAGTAGTTCTAAATAATAAAACTTTAACTCAAAAGGATGAAGAAAAGACGACCAATTTTTTGGAAATTTCACAAAGTCCTGCTAACAATTTGCATTTCTGGCAACTTATACAGAAATTTAATTAAATATTATTCTATAACGATTTACAGTGAATCATTACAATCATTATCTACAATTATTTCACTTAAGACTCGAAAATATTCTAATGAATTGGAAATCTATGAAAAACAGGTAAAATGTTATTTATGAGGTCTTTTAATTAAGGAGGAATTGACATATAGGAGTTTTCATGAACACATCATTTGTTAATGTCAGAAATAATTTTCTCTACATTTTATTTACTGTTTTTGCCAATGACATGAAATGAATAGGTTTTATTCTCCCTCCTTTTACATATGCGGATACTTCATCGATAATTTGAAGTAATTTTATGCAGTTATCCTTCTTTATATAAATCCTTCCTATCTTCTAATTGTTGCTAGTTGAGAGAAAATTTTTCTCCTGTTTATAAATGTAAAAGAATTTTTTAATAGTATCCAGACTAACTTGCTTCGTTTATGGACTTTCATGTGTTGAAGATTATGATATATATGCTGGGAAATTAGGTGATTGCGATAACATAAAACAGCTAAGTTAATAAGTTGTTTTTTAATGCAAACCACCTTTATATTATTACTTGTATTTTCACTGTTTTTTTTTTTTAATAGCGTCTTTAATCTTTAAGACAATCGAGCTTTATATTTTAGATTGATAAAAAAATATTTCTACTCACTGGAACATGAAAAGAATTATTATGGGACAATGCGGTCGTGTGAAGTGAATCGACTAAAATTAAGGAAAAGAATAAATTAAAGTAAAAAATAAAGCCTCAAAAAACGAAACAGCCTTTTAAAATAAGGCCACTCAGTCAAATTATTATAAAGTGCAAGTTGTCGGCGATGCAATTTTATGAGTTAAGAATTTCACTTGTTTCCATTTTACAATACGTTTTTAATCTGTACATTATATATAACTAAACAGTTTTTATGTTATCTAAAGATGAATATGATTAGCCACTTCAATTTCAATAAGGAAATGTATACTAAAAGCAACGATACTATTGCTCGGCGAGGATGTGTCATCGGATGTGCACATCGCCATGTTTGATCAGCTTCGCCTAGCATCGACCGAGCCAAGAGCAAGGGCGGCTTCGTGGCGGCCCGGTCGAGAATCGGAGAGATTTGGGAATCATGATCGTTTCCGGTCGCGACTTGGGCGTGAGTCGCTGGAACGAGGTTATACTCGGAAGCCTCGGCTGGGACATTGGTGACCGGTCCGGTCGGACTTCCTTTGGCTAAGGTCAAAAACTCTCACCGGTGAGAAGAGTTAGCGCTTGGTCGGTCAGAAATCCTAGTGAGAAATTTGTGACGTCATTTTAACGCGGTCAGAAACGCCAGTTAGTGCTGCTATGCCTAACCGGTTAGTCTCACCGTCCTCACCGAGAAAAAGACGGTTAGCCCAGTGAGAAATTACGTCATCATTCTCTCACCGGTGAGGGTTTTTGACCTTAGCCTTTGACACATCCTACTCACAAACCTGGAAAACCGTGTTTATAAATAAACATAATGCTTAAGAATAATGATAATAATAACCAATAAATATTTCTGTAAATATTTGCATTTCTGATCTTGCCTTAGAAAGCTTCGAAGGGTCATTTTCTTGGGGGTGTTCATCTTGTTGGAGATTCTGCTTAGCCATTATAACATATTCTATGATAACATGCAATACTGGTTTTGAAAAAAAAAAAATTGTTAAAAAAAAAATTTAAAACGGGCTAGCCAAAAAATGAAATAAACTAACCTATAAAATAATTAATTTACCGTGAAATTGTAACATTGAGAGTGAAATCTTTTTTTCATCGATCGTCTTTCGGAAACGAAAACGCGTTGACTGTCAGCCCATTTATATAATTGCTATTACAATTCCTCATGCAATACTTGCAAAGCATGCTTTCATTTATATTTCGGTTCAGTCAAGTAAAGTAAACGCTACAAGTTTCTCCTCGCACAGATCAGCTCTACTTGAAAGCCCGCCACAGCGAAGCATCATGGCCGCCGGTAGTGACGTCGACGGCGCTGCTCTACGACCGGGTTGTCCCAGAGACAAATGAAAGTAAGAGACTGGCAGTGCCCTATTCATTTCGCTGAGCGCTACTGGTGCCACCGGAAGTACAGCAATCGCCAGGATGCGAATGGCAGAAACCTAAGGCGGCATATGTTCTCAATGTAATTTCAGCTGTTTTTGTACATGATTTCAGGAGGTATTAGTAAGCATAACCTATTTTCTGATTTTTTTAAAAAAAACTTTATTGCATTAACTAACAATAACGCACACTTTTAATGACTTTCAATAGCTGATTCAATGCCTTACGAATTTTTACAACTCGCAACTCCTATCGTTATAATGGAGGCTTAGCCAGAGACAAGTGAAAGCATAGATGAAGAAAAATGAAGAAGCAAAGTTATTTCTTCATCCATGGTGAAAGTAAATGAAATTAGAGGAAGGATGAATGTTTTTTTTTCAGCCTTAACTTTCAGTTGTAACTTAATCAGTTTTTAATAACTAGTAAAGATTTTCATTTGTATTGCTAAATAAAAAGTAAATTTGAAGCCTCTTCATACAGCATTACCAGTGGAGTTTCGAAAATAGCTTGAGTTACACAAAAAATTTAAATTGATTTATTCTTTATTGATATTTAAATATAATAAATCGTGATAAGACAGTGCGTAAATTTTCTCCACTTTTTTCTGTCAGCCGTTTGGTTTCATGGTGATATCGAATATTACAGTATATGTGATGATAATAAGTCTATTAAGTCGAAGCACATGATCGTCAGAAGAACTCGTTTCAAATGAATGGCGAGTTAAATTAGTGAATATATTATTTTGTTTTCGGTTATAAAATGTAATGGTTTTGTTAGAATTTTGATAGGCGTATTCAATTTAATTCCTGTTTGCTCTCCTAGATTATAAAATTCACTCCTAATGATTTTTTCTGAAATTTTGCACAGGTTTACTACATCTTTCGATGGTGTGATAAGGCCTCTTTAATTTTTTTTTCACAATGAAATTAAGGCTGTGGCAGCTCTGATATTGCTCTTTCAACGCTTCTTTACATCTAAATTATAGATTTAATTACAGACATAGAAACAAATCCTGCAATATATTCTACAACCGAAACACATCATTTTGACAAGATTTTAATGTCAGGGATTGGATAATATTGAGACGCATCATCTGATATGGCTTCATAATTATATTCATCAGAGTTATACAGGAATTAATGTTTTGTGCTCTGCACTCAATTTTAACCTGGTAAATTTAATGCCAATCAATTTGTCATTAATGTAATCAGTTTAATGAAAAATGCCCTATAATTTTGTTGCAGTAATAAAATATGTATCCATTTTTTACGAAGAATGTCATCCTTTGGAAATCTACTGTGCAAATGTTTCACTTTCTACTTTTTCGTTTAGCTTTAAATAACTATTATACACGGGTGTAAAAGCTTGGTGCTTATTTCTTGAGTGACAGTTTTTTTTAATGTATTCATCACAATAAAAACGTTTATACTTAGGTTTACTGAAATGTCAGTTAGATGTTTACACTATAAAAAATTTTTAAAGCTGTGTCACAAAATTGTTTTAAGATAATAAAAAAATGCAATTTTAATTTTTGTTAATCTGATAATAAGGGATTACTTATAAAGACAGGACATTTAAACTGGAAGGATATTTAAAAGTTTAAAAGGACATTTAAACGATTTGACCAACATGTATGAGAATGTGGACCAGTTAGTTATTAGAAGGGGGTATTATAATTTGTATATCTCGTACAAATCAACAATAATTTGGATTATAATTAGTGAACTGTATATTTTATTTTATTAACTTTCAAACTATAATTTATAAAGGAGAATTTTCCATTTAAACTATTTTTTTTAAGAACAAGTTCATTTATCACCAAATAACTTTTTATCGGATGGGCCGATTTGGATGATTAATTTTTGTTTAATAGAGCAAGTTTTTCTGGTGGTCCCAAAATAAATTCATCCAGATATTTTAGATAGATATTATAAAAAATAATTGTTTGCGATTGATTCACATGCATTGTCGCCGGCGATCAGCGTTTCTTGCCAATCCCATAATGGCGGCGCGAAGGCACCACTAGAGGGGAGGCCACTGCCAGTCTCTTTCTTCATTTGTCTCTGGGTTGTCCCATAATACAATAACGCTTAGACCAGCCAAGCCCAGATTGAGGCCGCCTGGTCGAATTCGGTCGGACTTCTTGGACACACCCTAACATTCTATATAAGTTCCAAGGGTGATTCTTTCGACAGTTCGTTCGCGAAAACTACTCCATCGATAAAGTTCATTTGGTTATCTGTAGATTTGTCAAATTTAGATTTTGTATCCATTATTACTATACAGGGCTTTGTTTTACTACTAATTACTTAAGTACAATTATTTCATTGGCCTTCGTGTAAAGGTTCTGCTTTTAACCCGCTCTATTATTCTATAATTATCTGAAGTTTTTTTTATTTATTTTTAATATTAAAGAGATGGAGATTAATAACAAGAAGGGGTTTTTTATCATCAAATTTTGACGGGATTCATCTAGTATTTATTTTAATCTCCAGTAATAGACCAAACGAATGTATAAATTTGTCAAATCAATCATGAAAATTTGTCAATCAATTAGATAAATTTTGCCCTCCCCTTATTTTGTAATGTAACGACCAGGCATATAACTTGTTGAACCAATCCTGTTAATTAATTTTTGTATTATGAAATCTTCAACCAATCAAGACAATTGTATCCCTTATTCTATACCAGATCGTGTATATATAAAGCCGTGTAAAGCCCTCTCTTATTCCTTCCCGGATTACACTGGTCAACACACATTTTTCTACCAATCATTTAAAAGTCATTTTATGGTAAATTTGTTGCACTGATTCCGAATATGAGATCAGTTTTGCAAATTGGCTCTAGTTTTTGAGATATTTAATATAGTTTATTTTCTACGTTTCAACGTGTATATTCATCCAGTAGAACTGCAACTTTGACAAACGTAGGTTTTCTGGACTAATTTGAGTGTGCTGATTCCATATCTGAACTCCAAATTTTTCTATCACGTCAAGTTTCAGTGGTGTAAAACAATCTCATGATGTCAAATTTAAACAATGGCTACCATTAAAATTTAAACTATTTATATAACTCGAGATCTTGACGTGATAGGGAAATTTGGAATTCAGATTTGGAATCGGCACGCTCAAATTAGTCTAGAACACCTATCTTCCCCGAGCTATTCGTAGTCATTTTATTATGCACACAATTGTTTTTGCAGATTACAAAAAAACTAGAGCCAATTTTGCATTTTCGCAGTCATATTCGTGTTCAGCACATTGAACTCATTAAGAAATGGTTATTTTCATATCGGAAGCAAAAAAGTTTTTAAAATTTGTTGCCCAGTATTATTGGAAGATGTAATACCACCCTCCCCCTCCCCATTTCCCACCCTCTCCCACTCTTCTGACAATCGTCAATCTTATTTTTTTTTTTAATGATGTGGAAGACCTCTTTGGGTTAGTCAGGCTTCTTGCCTATTTCAGAGTATTTCATGTGGAATTTATTCCGGAAGTGTCAAAATCGTGTAAGCACTGCTTAGGTCCCACCTGAACAAATGTAAACTTCACTGTTCGATTGTCGATTGTCTCTCTTATGTAGACTTGATAAAGGCAGGAAATAAGGCCGAAACCAGTCGTCGTTTCCACCATAATGCAGTAGTGTAAGGCCTCAATTGTTTTCGTTTAGAAATACTATACTACGACCATTCCACTTCAAGAAGCGTTTCAGCTTCGCTAAAAGTCGGAGGTGGAAAAGAAGCTGCAGACCGAGATGTTTATCGGCCAAGAAAATTTGAAGCTTCGCCTCGGGAGCGATTGACGAAGAGAGAAGCTGACAAGCGACTTATGGGCTTCACTCCCGCTATGTAGCCACGTTTTCGTAGGACGGAGGTAATTTATATTTGCCACGTCCAAGCGGGTGGGAGCCAAGGAGATACCACTACGCAGGACCGAATTAACGTCGGGAGATGACAACGAGCGACAGGTCTTCGAGTGAAAAGGAGAGCCGAAACTTCGTGGCACAATTACAGAGATACGCGTCGTAGCGCCGGCTGAGCTCGCTGAGTTCGCCTACCCATCGTCATCGGCCACGGTATCGTTCGAAGACATTTTTTGCCACCTCATGCAATATCAGTGAATCCAGGAAAGAAGAAAGCCCGGACGAGACCGACGTCAGGAGGAACGCCAGCTATCCGCTTCGACTTGCAGATAACGGCAGGGGGGGGGGGGTCGTGATCACGTGACACGCGGCCGCTCCGTTCCTGGCTTGAGCGGAATAATCTTAGCTTTAAGCATAAGTAGTTTAAGAATTAACTGTAGCTTAGTGATAATTAGGTTATACTGACTAAGATTGGCTCCGGAATTTCTACGTATTAATGGAGTCCTTTATTTTGCATTTCTATTTCCGACATCATTGCCAGAGCGAATCTCATTGATAAAAACCTATGGTGCTTTAGCAAATATCGATATTGCCACCAGTGACCTCAACTTCTACCCACGTTCATGATATGACAATTTGAACTTATGCCATTTACTTATCATCAAGTAGACTTTTGTTAATATATTTTATATTACTTAATTACATTATCTGCAAAGTTTAGCAGCCTAACGAAGTTCAAATAAATATCATTTATTTTGCACTAATCAGTGTTTTCCCTCTCTGTTCCCATATTGGTACAAAACCCCTTTACATCGTATTTCTAAGCAGGCCCGTTCTTAGGCATACGCTGACTACGCATCCACGTAGGGCCCCCCCCCCCCCCGGACCCCCCGCGTAGGGCCGCATAACACCTAAGAACGGGCCTGTTCTAAAGTATAATAGCCCAGGTAAGCAACGTTTTTAGAACGCAGAACATATCTTTCTTTCAACAGTGCTAAAAACCTATGACAATAATAAACGGCACCGAGAGAATGGTAGCGTTTGTGAAAGCCATTGGCCGGCAACGATGCCTCACTCGCTCCGGTTTTGGCGGTGTGTGTGAAAACGCCCTTAGGGTACACCGGACGGGCTGCTGTCAACACGCCTAGTGTCACCCCTATAAACGCCCAGCATCGTGTGCCTTGGTGTAAAGAGCGACGGTCTTGGTCGATGGACTGCTAGAAGAGCATCAAGTGGAATGACGAATCAGGCTTCACACTCTACCGATCGGATGGGCGCACTTGGGTGTTGCGTTTGTCAGGGGGCGGCTGCTACCTGAGTGTGTCATCCCAACAGTGAAGTTTGATGTTGACGGCGTGGTCTTGTTTCTCTTGATTTAGACTTGATCCGCTAGTTGTGATCGAGGGGAACATGGCATCCACACAATATCTGGACGTTCTAGACAATTCCATGCTTCCTACGTTGTTTCAGCAGTTCGGTGAAGGGCCATTTGTGTTAGAGCGCGGCAATGCGCCATGGTTTCCGGAAAATATTGTTCAGAAACTTTAGTGGCCCACCCAGAGTCCAGACCTCAACCTACTGATTTTCTTTGGGATGAATTGATGCGTCGGATTCGTGCGCGTTCGATGCGACCGGAAACGCGCGTCCAACTTGTGCAGGATTTGAAGGAGATGTGGACAAAAATACCGGTTGCTTGCTATCAGAAACTGGTGGAGAACATGCGATGGCGTGTGGACGCTGTGTTTAGGGCAAAAGGCCACGGTACCTGCTATTGGACAAGCTGTAAATAAAGCGTCTGTTCCATACCTACCACAGGTATCCACTTTCAATTGAACAGTCAGTGTATCTAGGAGAGCGAAAAGGCCGTTGATATTCATTAAGATTAAATCCATATTTCTGGAATATTTCTCTTCGAGATTTGTGTAAAGAGGATGGCGGTCCAACTTTTGCATTAATCACAAGCCTGTACACGTCTGGGGAGACTTTCCACAAGTTTTCTAGATTGTTGCAGGAGTTGCCTTCCAGGAACTAGAGAGCTGCAGTAGTCCGGATATAGAAGATGCACGAATTGACTGGGTATGTAATCTGCATTCAAATTCTTCCCAGAGATGTTCAAGATACAACTTAAACGTGTGGAGGTTTCCGTGTGTCGCAAAAGCCAGCACTGGTAAACAGGAAAACAGTGCAGTACTTGCAGAATAATTGCTAGTCTACACAATGCTAAAGTGACCCATGCGACTACCGCTTGGGAATGGCTACTGCTGCCACATCCACCAGATTCTCCAGATATTTCCCAAATGATTATCATTTTGTTTTGTGTTCAGGCTAACATCGGCGCTCTGTGAAGGCCAGGCCAGGTTTTGAACGTCCATGTCATCAAACCATGGCCCCTCAAAGCTTTGATGTGTGGACTGAAGAGTTGTCCTGTTGGAATAAGTACGGATCTTCTCCGAACTGTTGCCAGAGTGTTGGGAGTGCAGCGTTATCCAGAATGTCAAGTTATATTGCAGTCTTCACTTTTTCAGCCATAGGAGCAAAGGGAATCAGGCCGAAGCACGAAAAAAATGCAAAGACCATTTTGCCTCCGTTACGCAACTTCACAGTTGACAGAATGCAGTCGTAATGCACATTCATCACTCCAAAGCACGTGTTTGCACTGTTCTACAATCCAATAGCAGTGAGCTTTCCACTATTGTGCCTTTTGATGATGATTAATCATGCGTGTGATATATTAATTTACATAGTGGTACAAAATCATGCCTCCGTTGACGTCACCAATATGAACTATTTGAAATATTGACTATTTGAAATTGAGTTCGGAATTTTCGTTTTTTCACACTTTTAGGGTTCGAATTTAACAATTTAAATATGCCACGATGTTATGTGCGCAAATCATTCGATTTAGATAAAGATGTAAGCAAACGTAGAGTGGTCCTTCAATAGCTAAAATATCTCATGAACATCAAATATATCATGGATATGTTTTTAAATTGAAGCAACTTTTTTTTAGGAAAAAAAATGGACAAGTGCGAGTCGAACTCGCGCGAAGAGGGTTCCGTACGAAGAATATGTTTTTTTTTAAACCTGAATATGTATCGTGTTTTTTTTTTAACCTGGCCCAAATTTATTTGTGGTAACTAAAAAAAAAGTATGTATGGTACGGGATTGTAGAGAGACATTGCTGAATTCTGTCTTGTCGTATATTCTTGAATACGTGGTCTAAGACCGAGTGATAGAAGGTATTCTGATATTTCATTTTTTGATTTGTCCTTAAAAATAATATTAAAGCCTCCGGCTATAATAATCTTTTCGTGTGCACTGATAGCAATCTTAATGCATTCGACGGCAATTTTTGGAAGGCATTTTGGTGATTTATACAGGGTGTTTCAAAATTATGTACATAAATTTAGTGACATATTCTTCAGGTCAAAAGAAGACGAAAATATTCTATAGCACTTTGTCTGGAAACGATTTATTGACGTGATACAGCCAACTAAACCCGTGGCTCCAAATTACAGAAATTGTTCAAAGTGCCCGCCACCAGCTCGCACGCACGCTTCGGCTCGTTGCATGAGCGACCATCTGATGTCTTGGAAGAGTTCGTCGCCAGCATTACGAACGGTTTGGCATGCATTTTCAATTCGTTGTCGCAGATCCATAATGTTAGGAACTTCTGTGCTGTAGACGATCGTTTTCACATGACCCCACAGAAAAAAGTCCAAGGGATTAAGGTCGGCTGATCTTGCAGGCCAGGCTACCGTTCCACCTCGACCTATCCACCGATTCGTGTATGCAGCATTAAGGTGTGCTCGCACAACATGGCTGAAATGTGCTGGAGCGCCATCATACATGAACCACATGTTAGATCTTATCAAAAGAGGAACATCTTCCAGTAATTCTGGTAATGCATTCTGCAGAAACAAAAGATACGTTCGCCCAGTCAATCGTGGCGGCAACACATAAGGGCCAATTAAGTTATTTCCGACAATTCCACACCAAATGTTCACGGAGAAACGCTCTTGATGCGCTCGACCTCTGGTAACATGCGGGTTAGCATCTGCCCAATGGTGCTGGTTGTGAGAATTTACGATTCCTGTCCGGGTGAAGGTTGCTTCGTCCGTGAAAAGTATCTGGCTGAGACAACTAGGGTCTGCAGCATGACGACGTTGTATCCATTGGCAAAATCGTTGTCGGTGTGGATATTCCGTTGGGTTCAGTGCCTGAACCACTTGCAGGTGGTATGGATGCAAAAGCTGACGGTGAAGAATGCGCCAAACAGATGAGTGCGGATTGTTTACCATGGAAGAAATACGGCGGGTGCTTGTCTGTGGTTCATCATGTATGATGTCAATTATCAAATCCTCCTCATCCTGAGAATGTGCTACAGGCCGCCCTTGTCCTGTTTGACGGCCAAAGGAACCACGCTCCCTCAAATGTCTGTCGACAGATACAAATATTCGGTTATTTGGCAAACGTCTATTCGGAAAGCGTTCTTGGTAGAGTCTTCTTGCTTCCACAGCATTTCCGTCCGCAAGACCATACATTAGGTGAATGTCAGTGTATTCTGCACTGGAATACGTGTACATGACTTTTTTTTTTACGTAAATCGCAATGCGTATGTCAAAGCACGCAAACGTTCTGAAATTGATTTTCCTAGTGGATGTACAGTAGTGAAACTACAGTAATGGAAACAACCGTACACAACTAATGGAACAACCCTAAAGTAGGTTTAAATGGAACAAACCACTCAACCTAGTGTTGGGTCGAAACGCTGGAACTGCTAAAATATCGTCCGCTAACTACCGTGCTTCCCTACTGTATGATATTGGATTACTCGCAAACAAATCGTTTCCAGACAAAGTGCTATAGAACATTTTCGTCTTCTTTTGACCTGAAGAATATGTCACTAAATTTATTGTACATAATTTTGAAACACCCTGTATACGGTTAAGAATTGAACACCAAATACTTTGAATTGGAGGCATTCACAATGCCCACCCCATCGACTATCTATAAATGAAACCTGAAGAAAATTAGAATTCGGGTCAACAGACAGAGCTCTCTGGCCTAATTCGTCTTTTATCATCTCATAAACACTTCGATTTTCATACCCATGAACTACTCTAAATAAGGAATTAAACTCCTCCACGACATCTTGCTCAACATACCACTATCCAATAGATAATTATACAATAACTGAACACAAGAAATAAACCTTACTAAGACAGAAAAGACGAAAATGATGCCCATACTTTGCGCGGGGAAAGAAAATCTTTGAATTGATTTCTTTATCCTGCAGTGCCACTATCGCCATCTAGTGGCGTTTTTGTTTTTGTAGAAAAATATTACGATATTAACGTTATATCAAAACTAATATTAAAGCCCGTCGTTAGAAATATCGTCTGTGACAGGATCGGTAATTGACCCGATTGCCAATAATAAAAAAACTGCTGTCAATATGAAAGCGATATTTTCAAAATAGCTGAAGAATACGTTCTTACTTACTTTTCAAAACTGCTTATCGTTTAGGGTCACGGGCGCAGGAGCCCTATGGAGGATCTCCAGCGCTCGTGATCTTCCGCTGTCGGGTGCATGTCTCCAACTCAGACTTTCCATATTGTCTAGCTACCTGGTTCTATGCCGGCCCCTTGGTCTTACATAACCACCGGCATGGAAAAAAACAACTGCCTACTATCAGCTGTTTGTAGCATCACGTGGCCATACTAGACCAACAGAGAATTCTCTGTGCGATGAAGTAGCGGCTCAAGGCCTAAACATTTATTGTCCTGCTGTGCAGTCTATGTAGTAAGGTAACACCTACCACTCCTCTGAGGATTCTTATTTCTGCCGCTAGCACACGCGACCGCACTTTCATCTTATTACCTGAGATGAGAATGAGGAGAAAGATAGATTTGAAAACAGAGAGTTTGGCTTTCTTCCCTAGTTAGTGTTGTTATTACGGATCGCCACAATTCGCGTCTGACAAAGCTTGCATACCGATCCGAGCATCCGATAAATAATGTTACTATGTTACTTGCTTATGATCTTATTCGAAAGCTCGTCGTACGACAGTTGCCACATCAGAGCAAATAGTAATTCAATTTTATATTTGAAAAATCGTCTATCAAAAGTAAAAAAGTCGCTATCACTACGAAAGCGAGACTTTCACAATGTTACAAAAATTCATTACTATCAATTACACATTGATTAACCTAACACAGAAAAATATCTACAACTGTTAAATGTAAACTTTGGTCTTCAGTGAAACTGGTATGTTGAGCTCGTTTTTTTCTCCTTTTTTGGCGTTTTTACCTCTCTTATTTCTATAATTTTCTCGGCAGATTTGGGGATATATTGCATGATTACTATATATTATAAAAAGAAAATTAATTATATACATTAATACACTACTGTTTATAAAAATCGCAACACCCTGATGGAATAGCCCAATCTGCATTAAATTTGGAGCATTTGCATATCATAGGTCAAAAAAGAAACCATTAGATTTTCAGGTCAATACAATGCGTTTTATTGTCACATTAGTATCGGGTGAACCACCGTGGGATGAAATAACAGCCTCTAAACGTCGTGGCATTGAGTCAAACAACCTCTGAATAAGGGCCTGGGGAATGTCCTGCCATGCTCTGTCTACACGGGTATACAGTTCATCCACAGTTGCTGCTGCAGGAGTCTGACGAGCCAATCGATGAGCAACCCTGTCCCACACATGTTCGATTGGGGACATGTCTGGTCAACGAGCAGGCCAGGGCAACAAGGGCGTCTGATGTGCTTGGAAAAAGGCGAGGACATTTCTGGCCACATGCGGTCGGGCATTGTCCTGTTGGAATACAGCGCCTGGAAGGTTCTGCAGGAAGGGGATGACCTCGGGTTGCACAACTTCCCTGATGTACCGGTCACTGTTCAGATTGCCATGTATTCTGATCAGACGGGAACGGCCATGGTAACTGATTGCACCCCACACCATCACCCCGGGCGTTTGTCCTGAATGACGCTGCAGGATGCATTCTGGAAGGTCGCGCTCGCCACGATGTCTTCTGACTCGTATCCTGCCGTCATGGTGCTGCAAGTTAAACCTTGACTCATCCGAAAACACAACTTGTTGCCATTCAGCTTGCTACTGTTGGTGTTGATGGGCCCATTGCAACCTGAGGCGCCGGTGGTTTTGAATCAAAGGAATCCGCAACAATGGTACTCGTGCCATCAATCCTCTGGAAATCAAACGGCGTCGTACAGTGCTAGCAGACATTGTCCTGCCTACTGTAGCACCCCACTGTTGTGCTAACACTATGGAAGTGGCTGTACGATCTGCTACACACATGCGATAGAGGTGTCTGTCATCTCGCGGTGTCGTCGTGCTGGGTCTTCCTGAGCCTGGTCTTCGGTGTGCCCTGTTCTCTTCGCTCCACTGCCTCCATGCACGCATAATTGTCGTTGCATTACGTCCTACACGAGCAGAAATGTCACGATACGACCATCCCGCTTCACGCAGACCAATTATGCGTCCTCTTTCAAAGTCTGTCAGCTGTTGATATGGTACCCTTCGTCGTCGTCGAGGCATGGTGTTCTTTCAAGCAATTACTCTGAAAATCTAATCATTTATACTCTGACCCATTGTATGCAAATATTGCAAATTGCATATGGATTAGACCATTCCATCAGGGTGTTGCGATTTTTATAAACAGTAGTGTATATAAGAGAGGAGGAGTGATTAGATAAAAAATCAATAGTGTAAACTTAGATAAAAAATTTACACTATTGATTTTTTATATGCATTAATGCCGAACACTGTGATTTATTTTATTTTGGTCCTTCGACCAAACTGATTAACCCTGTTCCCGAAAAGATAGCACGCATATGCTTGTTAAAACTTTTACTTATTTTTGATACTCTATCAGAAT
Source organism: Rhysida immarginata (assembly GCA_023313115.1). Classification (NCBI taxonomy): domain Eukaryota; kingdom Metazoa; phylum Arthropoda; class Chilopoda; order Scolopendromorpha; family Scolopendridae; genus Rhysida; species Rhysida immarginata. Next base: position 305,236 of record JAHWFO010105039.1, read on the forward strand.
GTGCAGGCAAAATCAAAAAAATGGAAAAAAGTGACGACGGAACGACCGTCTTTTGCGAATACAGTAACGATTATTTAATTAATTAGCATCGTTCTGGCAATGCAATACCACACATTCGCAACTGGTTTTTATTAAAATTTAAATAAAAAATAAGTTTAATAATTTAAAATAGCTAAAATTACTTATTTAGGATTTTAATTTGATTTTCCTACAGTATTTAGTCTAGCGCGAATTCTTTTTAATGATAACAGATATAGTGATAAACGTAACCAACGTCGGCTGCGAGTGAAAAACTAGGACTTCAGTATTTATTCGGAATTTAACAATCAATGTTTTTTCGTTTGTCGGAAACAATAAAGGTTGGATTGTTGCTCGGCACTATGAAGCAGGAGGAGTTAGCATTTTATATACAGGGTGAATACAAAAGTCTGAAGCCCCCTCTTTTTTTTTGAACCCAAGCAGATATGTCAATTTTGATGAATCCAATGAATAGGAAGTTGTGGGTGGCCTATCCCATGGTGCACTTTTCATCATCCCAAATATGCAAATTAGGACACATTCAAAATGTATCTCAAAAACCGTAAGGGATAGAGAAAAAAACCCAATTGCAAACTTGTTCAGCATAAAAAAACAAACAAAACAAAAAAAAATCATTCAAATCGGACCAACCAATCACCCACAATCACGTGGTGAACTGACGTCACAATCACCATAACACCATTGGGCACGGAACCTAACTGACGCCAAAACATGCCTTTTATTTGCTTTTCCGCATGAAAGTGAATGTAAGTATGGTAATTTATGTTAATTTTTTGATTTGCATGCTTTACATGGTGGAAATATCAACATTCAGTTTTCCTTATGCAGTGTAAGCTACAAACAGTTCACCACATGATTGTAGGTGATTGGTTGGTCCGGTTTGGATGATTTTTTTTTGTTTTGTTTGTTTTTTTATGCTGAACAAGTTTGCAATTGGGTTTTTTCTCTATCCCTTACGATTTTTCAGATACATTTTGAATGTGTCCTAATTTGCATATTTGGGATGATGAAAAGTGCACCATGGGATAGGCCAGCCACAACTTCCTATTCATTGTATTCATCAAAATTGACATGTCTGCTTCGGTTCAAAAAATAAAAGGGGGGTTCCGACTTTTGTATTCACCCTGTACAAGATGATTATTGAAAAACAACTTATTTATTTTATATTTGTCTTTTATTCCTAACGTATTTACGTTCATTATATTTATTAATTTCTAATTTTTATTTTCAACAAAACAGTTTCAGTATCATTTTCAGGAAAGGCTGAAGATACTGACCTTTAGCACAATATTAATAGATTACCATGTTTTTTTTAAGACCATAGACTTCTTATAGGTTTTCCTATAATCTATAAGTGAAAAACTATTTTCTGTATTTTTTCGAAATTTTAGGCTCAGCAGTTTCGGAGATAAGGTGGGGGGAATGGTCAAGTTTCATCTTTTTTCTTAAATAACTATAAAACTATTTTTTTTTAAATTATAAAAAAATATTTGAGACCCTCACAAAAAGCCCTTTCATTTGATATGTCACACGGTACAGTTTGTAAAAAAAAATGTTATTTTTTAATTTGCCCCCCAAAAGTAATTTTCATATTCAAAATTCATTTATTTACGAAAAATTACGTCCGTGTTTGGGTCACAGAAATTTATATGTGGACCAAATTTCAAATTAATCGGTCTAGTAGATTCGGAGTAAATTGCCTGTGACAGACGGACAGACAGACACAGGAGTGAGCCTATAAGGGTTCCGTTTTTCATTCGGACGTACGGAACCCTAAAAACCGGCAAATTAATTAAAGCAGTCCTATAGCTATGCTTCGGAGTATAAGAGAAGTGAGTGGGATTAAAGAAAAGAAGCTAATGCAAACAACTAAAGAATGGAAACTTGAAGACCTCCAAACAAGAAAGTTTAAAACTGGGCCAGGTAAGCACTAACAGCTGTGCTAGAAGATTAGGCGCTGTTTACGCCTTGCTCACACAAGCGTAAACTTCTTCAAAAGAAAAACACATTTTAAAATGAAAATTTTTTATTGCAGTTTAAAGCCTCTACTATTAAAGAGAAACAAAATAAAGACACTGGGAATTTTTTTAAAAAACTGCTTACTAATGCCACACCTGCTGCTAATCAACGCGATGCTGATAAATATTTATGTGCTGTAAAAAAACTTTTGTATTCGATTATATAATTTTTTCTTTAAAAAATAAATGTTTTATATCATGTTTGTATGGTGTCTTAGAATAGAACATGTGTAATATCAATAAATAGCATTTGAAGAAGCCTTTCGGAGAAATAATTAAAAAATTAGGATTTTTATTTAACAGAACTTTAAAATTATTCATATAAGGATAAATTTGTCAGTAATTATAAATAAAGCCTATCAAACGTTTATACCAAGACAAATAAACTGTACAAAGAAAAAGTTAATGTTCTTAACGGTGAGATTCTTTTTTTTATCATTTTCTTGACAGAAGTGAGACAAATGATGCCGCGTATCTCTTTCCGCCTACAATTCTCTAAAGAACTTCACGCAAAGTGATTTACACTGCCCGGCGTCGGAAAATTCCAATATTTAGCAAAAGGTCATTCAGATTAAAGCGAACCACCCATCCATCGTGGGAGAAAAGTATGACTAACGACAGCGTTGAGAAGGGGAAAAAATCGATACGTTAAAATAATACCTCTTTATAAAAACATTTATTCTTCTGAGAAAAATAATTAATAGTATATCAGTAAAAATAATCTAGAAAAAATTAATTCATTTTTCGCTCTTTATTGGAAACCATAATTTAAGAAAAATTATGACATATTAACCTTTTCGCCTCTTCCATAAAAAGACACTTATCATATTATAAAAAACATTGAGAAAATGTCGTGTGTATAACGAGGAAAAACGTCTCAGCAGAACAAGCATCGAGATATGAAACGCCCTCATAGTATGAAAAGTAGCATGGTAATGGCTTATACTTAGAATACAATCGTATAGCGGTTAAGCGTGGTTCCCACATGCGTAAAAACCACAGCAGAAACCATAAAGCAGAAAAAGTCTGACTTCATTTCCTGTTTTCCTCTCTTCTGCCCGACTGAAAATTTCTGCTTTTTGGAGTTGGATTGAATTCAACTTTTGTGGCAGAAGTAAGGAAGAAATGGTTACCCAGCCAATTGATAAGGATCTCTGCAGTGACGTCACAGAGGCGTCCTCTCTCTCTCTCTCTCTCTCTCTCTCTCACACACACACACACACACACACACCAACAATAGACGCTCAGCTCACTAAGGTGAAGGAGGTCGAGAAAGAAAACTGATGTGGAAACACTAATAGAAGAGGTGTGAAATATTTATTTATTAATTAATTTACCAGGTTAAATTAAGTAAACAACAATTGAATGCCACAATTCCATATGGTGATTGATGAGGAATGAACCAACTGAGTACTGAGTGCAGTCGAAGGCGACCATTTAGATTGATCGACGGCTTCGGTGCAGTGCAACTGTGTTGAACAAGAAGGCCAAATTAAACAAAGGATGGCGCTTGGATAGCAGACTTCTGCTTCTCATCCTTTAGAGTTTCTGCCTTGTGGGACACCGCCAGGAGCAGAAAAAAGCAGAGAAAGGCAGAGAAAGTAAGTCCTGGTTTCTGAAACTGTTAAGCGTGGTTCCCACATACGTAAAAACAACGGCAGAAACCACAAAGCAGAAAAATGCTATCATCTCACTTCGTGCTTTCGTCTCTTCTGCCCGACTGAAAATTTCTACTTTTTGGGGTTGGGTGGAGTTCAAATTTGTGGCAAAAGCAGAGAAGTAAACGGTTGCACAGCCAATAAAAATAGTTTTCTGTTGTGACGTCGCAGTGAGGTCCTCTCTCTCTCTCACAAAATAAAAATGTCGGACGCTCAGCTCACAAAGGTAAAGAGTCCGAGAAAGAGCATAGAAGAAGTGTGAAATACTAATTTTTTAATACAATTGAATTACTCAAATTAAATTGAGTAAACAACAATTGAGTAACCAAGAAGCGGGTGGGGGGACTTCTAATCCACAAAGAGAAATGAAATACTTGAATAGGCTACCAAGTAGCCATCTTCAGCGATGAGAGAAAAAGTCAGCTGGAGATGGCTAATTGGTAACCGAAATACGTATCCGGTATTTCAATTCTCTTTGTGGATTAGAGGTCCACCCCTTTTTTGGTTGTTCCATTCCACAGTTTTTGCTTAATTAATTTTAGAACAATTGAGTACAAAAATTCTTTATGATGATCGATGAGGGATGAACGAACTATGTACTGTGTGCAGTCAAAACCGACCGTGTAGATCTATCGACGGTTTCGGTGCAGTGCATTTGTATTGGGCAAGAATGGCAAATTGCACCAAGGGATGCCGCTTGTGTTGCAGACTTCTGCTGCCTCATCCTTTTGAGATTCTGCCATGTGAGACACCTCCAGGAGCAGAAAGTAAAGGAACAGAAAAATATATCCCTGGTTTCTGCTTTGTTGTTTTCTGCTCCTTTACATGGTGCCTAACATGGCAGAAACTCAAATGGATGAAACAGCAGAAGTCCGCTACCCTTACAGAAAGATCCAAGAAAAATTCCTACGGAAAAAAACAGGCATACATTTCAGATATAAATGTAAATTTCTTTATTAGTAGAATATACTTTAAATCCCAGTAGGTCGTAAAACAATACTTTTTCATTGTAATGATTTTTTTAGTAATTCAAAGTCGAATCTATTCATTTTGTTTATAAAGCAGTCCTTAGCAGAAGAAAATTTCAGTTTAACCAATGACAGCGATCCAACCATGAAGGGATTTCACGTGCGTCTTCCTAACTTCCTAATAAATTTGTTAGAAAAGGACGTCTTATTATAATGGTGAGGAGGTAGTTCGGGATCGTGAGTTGCAGTTAAGATAATTAATATTTTCGATAAACTGTTAACGACACTTTTGTGAATCCTGACATAGGAGAACTGAAAATAGCATATCAGTAAAGGCTGTTCTGAAAAAAGTATCACAATTTAAACGGGCTATCGAGAATATTGCAACAAAGATAAATTATTTTATTTATTACCTTAAATAATGCTAAATAAGACCCAAGAAAAAATAACATACAAGTCTAGAATAAGCAATATGGTCGCGCAATTTATTGTTCATCCGGTTCGATAGCAATCGTCATCATCACCATGATGATAAACGAAATGCGTCGGAAACAAATTGCACAACCACCAGGGGCGTTCAAATTTGACCTGTACTTTATTTTTTATAAAATCAGGAAACTACAAAATAAACCCACACACACCAGTTATTTCTCAAAGAACTCTACTTGCTTCTGTGCTCATTTTTTTCCAGCATTATGCATGCATCTGTTTATGTAGAAATCTTCAGGCTGATATGAAACCAAGTCAGGAGAGCCTTTTTCACTTCCTCATTGGAGCCGAACCTCTGCCCTCCCAAGAACTCTTTCAATGATCCAAAAAGGTGATAGTGGAAAGGGAGAGATCCGGGCTGTCCGGAGGATGTGGTAAGATGTCCCATTTGAGTTGCGTTAGAGGGTCCATAGTCAGTTTGGCTGTGTGGGATCTGGCATTGTCTTGCAGAAAACCAACACCACTGGTAAGGAGTCTTGGTCGCATTTTCATTAGTCCTCAAAAAGTCATAGTAATAAGGTAAATTTATTGTTCGACGTACTACCAGAAAATAGAATTGAATGATATCCGAATGTCCCAGAATACAGTCGCCATCATTTTCGTTGCCGATGGTGTCATCTTGAATTTCTTGGGTCGAGGTGAGTCAGTGTGTCGCCAATCCGTGCTCGCACGCTTGCTTTCAGGAGTATGGTGATAAATCGTTGGTGGTCACAACACGCCTTAAGAAGCTGTCACCTTCCTTGTCATATCGCTGCAGCAGCAAGGAAAATATTTCCATCCGTGTGGTTTTTTGATCATCGGAGAGTTGCCACATCTAATGTTTCGAAGTATATCGTAAAACAAGAAGACTGCTCAGTGCGAAGTGTTTAAAAAGAAGTTAACGCATTCTGAAAACACGACAAATTTAAAACGACATCTAACAAATGTTGATGGCATCAACCCCAACATGTCCGATTCAGTGGTATATGTTTTTTTAACGTTTGTTTTAGTTTACTTCCCTTCCCCGTATTGACATGGTATCTCCTCTTATTTTATTGGCCCACTGTTTAACTTGTCCAATAGTCGTTATATCCCTTCTTAACCAATGGGAGATATTATTTTCAATTGCCCCCCCCCCCACCTTGTGTGTACAGGGCGAGTCAAATGTTGGTTACCCCCTTTCTATCTTAGATACCAATGCAGTTACGCAAATTCCAATAAATGAAATAAATTGGAACTTGAGAGTTCTCTATCTGATGGAGCACCTTTCATCATCTCAAAAATGCAAATTAGGGCACATCCATATTCAATCTCGAAAACCATAAGAGATACACAAAAAATTCCAATTGCACATTTGTTCAACAGCAAATTCTAAACAAAACAAAAAAAGTTTACCAAATTCCGATGAGCGGATCACCCACAATCCTCATTGCAAGATTACGGTTTTCGAGATAGAATTTGAATGCGTCCTAATTTGTATATTTGAGGTGATGAAAGAGGCACCATCAGATAGAGCACCCTCAAGTTCCTATTCATCTCCTGTATTGGAATTTGCGTATCTACATTGGTACTGAAGATACGAAGGGGGTAACAGACTTTTGACTCACCCTGAATATTCTCTAGCGTTAAGGCTTTATGTTCTTTAGTTTATTTTGCCTCTCATCCCTGTAGTTGGATACTTGGTAGCCGAAGTACGTATCCGGTATTTCAAATCTCCTTATGGATTAGAGTTTCCCTCCGATTTTTGGATGTTCTAATGATACCATTATGGTACCAATGAAAAATTTCAATGTAAAGAAATGTCATGCAATATATCAAATTATTTTAACGACATGCCATGAACGCGTATATAAGAATAATTAATAAGTGCGGAGATGGCCGATTTTTATTCAGGGGTACCTGTTCTAATGAAACCACAATGATACCGTTGAAAATTTTCGCTGCTAAGATATGGCATATAATATATGAGATGATCTTAACGACCTGTCATGAACCAATATATAAAAATAATTACAAAGTTACAAGATGGTTTAATTTGATTCTGTAGTACCTTTTCAAATGACACCTTTATAGTACCACTGAAAAATTTCAATGCTAAGATATATAATGTAATATTAGGACAAGTCAAATGAAAACGAGATTTTTAAAGGCGTTGGTACATACCTGAACAAATTTAGAAATAAACACCATGGGCGTTAAGGCAAGCATCTCATCTATCCAAGAGTTGACGGACTCCCTTCTCATAAAATTCACTTGGCTGCTGAAATAAAAAAGCTGTGACCTCCTGTTGGACCTCAGCGTCCGATGTGAATCGTCGTCCTTTCAAATGCCTTTTCATAGGTTGAAAAACGTTAAAAATCGCACGGTGCCATGTCAGGATTGTTAGCCGTATGAGGCGCGGCGTTGTTGCGAAGCAAGGTTACTCCAGCGGTCAGCTTTCCCGGTCGTTTGTTTTTGATGGCTCCTCAAAAACGTTGCAGAGTTTAATAGTATATACACCCGTCTCCATACACCGTCCGTATTCTCGCCCATATTTCCTCAGATTTCACAAGTAAATAATAATAATTATTAACTGGAGAAGCGTCTCCAAGCATAAGGATTTTTCAATTGAAAAATCATTACCTATGCTTGGAGACGCTTCTCCAGTTAATAATTATTATTATTTACTTGTGAGTTCATCAACTTTCTGATGGTTTGGAGTGGAAAAATTCTCGATCTGCGGGCCAGGTTCCCGTCTCCCATTGGGCTTTCAACCGTGACAACTTGGTTGTCTTTAAGATACCTTGAGACAGCTTGGCTGTCCGTGGTGTCTGCGATAGCCCAATTGGTAGAGGCATCGGCCATGATTGTCGAGGTTCCTGGTTCGAATCCGGGTCGCAGAATTTTTCCTTCCATTTTTCAATTGAAAAATTATAATCAGATTTCACGTTTTCAGAATCGTACGCTGTTCCTCCTTCCTCGCGTTTTGGATGACGAATGCCATTACTCTATCTCACCTCTTGTTTTCGAACACATATATCCAAGTTTCTATGAACACTAACGACTCGCGTGAGTTCCCAAAAATGTGTCCTCATGCGACCGTATGCTACAACGCACCTCCACCCGCATATTCTTGCTGTCGTTTCTATAATTTCGTTTTAATTTGACTAACACTCATAAATCAAACTTGTAACGAGTTATGAACGAAATTATAAAAATAATTAATAAGTTCGAAGATGGACGATTTTGGTTCAGAGAAACCTGTGATCATGATACCATTATGATACCCTTTGGAAATGTTCAATGCAAGGGTTTGGCATGAAATATATCAAACAATTGTAATGACGTAGCATGAACATATAAGAATAATTAATAAGTGCGAAGATGGTCGAATTTGAACCCATTGATTTGAACCCATTCTCCTTGAAACTCTAGATTTCGCTTCTAAATTACGAGAATTTTAATTTGAGAATTTTAATTCTCGTATTAGGAATTTGAGAATTTTAATTTCAGTTATTACGGAGTTATTCAGCGTTTTCATGAGTATGTTTCACTGAGTATAAAAATGGAAGAAAATAAACCATTAAGCTTAATATTCGTAATTTAATTAGAAATTCTTCCTTTAAAAATTTTACAGAACAGCAACTTTAAAGAATCAAAACAAATAGAGCCCCAGTGTTGTTTTTCATTAAGTAATAAATAATGCTGCCTATGAATATTTGCAAAACTTTAATGAGCGTATCTTTTTTTCCATTTACATGTATCTCCAATGCGAAAGAGCACTCTAAATTTTGAGAGATTAAAAGTGAAACGAAAATGTTTTCGTTAAATTGATTTTATATGTTGATAGAAATCGCGCAACACAGCAGCTGTTTCACGCTAATTACGCTAATTGCTCTTTATGTATGACACGCGGCAGAAAAGGATCCCTGTCGATAATTCATCGATAATGGAACGGAGAGATAATTGCGAATCATTAGCAACCCTTCTTTAGAATGATAAGTATGGATGGCGAAGCAATCTGCTAATTAGCACTAGGCTAAATTTTTCTTCTACTAATAAGATGTTCAATTTCTAGGTTGACTGAATAATCAAAGCGCTTTTGGTAAACTGTGAAAAAAATTAATTCGAGCAGATGAAATTTAATTAAGAACTGCCGAACGTAAACTCAGCTAATTCGGCATTTTTATTTCTATTTTCACTGGAAAATTTATTGAAGTTAATCTTTATTTGCTGTAAATATTTAATATGCGACCCAATTAGCACCCTTTCATGAGAATTGGCTTCATCTTAATAAACAGACCTCCAATCGGCTTTGAAATAAAAGTCATATTAGAAGGCCGGCTTATATAGGACACTTCAGCACATTGAATTCAAATACAATTACAGTAAAATGTTATACTAAGGTTAATTGACATTTACTAGTATTAACGGACAATTTAGGCTATCGTTTAATGAGGAGACATTATTTCCATTTTCATGAACGTATTAATGCCTGGTGATATCACAGGGTTTTTATTTATTTTTTTTTTTTTTTACGATGATCATTAAATTTTTGTGTTGTATTTTTATCATCCTCTTTTATTAAGGGAGTAACTTTTCTTTTAACTTTTAATCATTAATTGTGATTAAGTTCACGTTATCATTGCAAATATACTAACGAGATTCAAAAGTAAAGGAAAATTCTGAAAATGAAAAACAATCGTATAGTAGGGTCAGTAATCTGATACTCTCTTACAGAAATGAATAGAAACAGTGCGATTTTTGATTCATGAGATGAAGCTTCAGACAGGGAAGTTACATTTCTGACTACTAGATGACTAGGTAAAAATAATGAAAGTATCAATTTTCAACTATTTTATTTTTATAAATGCCTTTCCTGAAATATTCATGTCTAATTTTGACGGAAAAAGAAGGGTTTTTAAAGTTCTTTCTAAAAGTTGCGTTTTTTAGGTGACAATGAAAAGTTTTTTGAGGTGTTCTATTAATAATGAGGCAAATTAAGTGATAGATAAAAATTTTTAATGAATTTCAGTTTTGAACATTAAAAAAAGAAGTTTCAAAATGCAGTCTCAAATCCGCGCGCCACCACCCGTGTTACAAACACCCGCGCCACCTCTGGAGTATTAAGCTTTATCTAAATTGGCGTTTTTCTTTTTTCTTCAAATATGCTTAAATTAAATTATTAAAAACCTAAAAAGAACATAATAAAAATAATAGCAACAACAACAACAATAAATTACTTCGCTGGAACACTAATGAGAACAAACAAATTCACTTAAATAATCTAAAAACGCGCTAATAGTCGAACTTTTAAATTTAAAAATTGGAAACAATCTGGCTACTGGAGTCTTGTACATGTAAATATTTTGTAGCTGATTGATCAAATAGTACTTAAATATGCTGTGATTGATGTATTAAAATCTAAAAAAGAAGAGAATAATAAATTATATTATTTGCTTTTTAAAATAGTGTAAAAACCCGTTCAGGTCATTATGGTCATTCTACAAACGCTCAACGTGAAAGCGTTAGCGTATCGTTAAATCCTTGTGCCATGGTCTTTCTATCCCCTGGTCTGTGCACGCTATTGTTCTCTAGGTTAAAGTTTGGTCCGTAGACAATATTGTCCGCCAGATGGCGATAGCTGCGACTCTTCAGTAGGCTCTTAAATAATTCTCCTTTACATAACGTGTAAGAATTGAAATTAAACGAAATAAATTTAAGGTAATATACGTTTGATGAGTTCACAAATTTTAGTAAATATGTAAATAATGATTGAAATTTGAAATGTTGTCCAGTTATTAGAAGAAAGGCTGATTTTCATTTGTAGATCTTCAATTCATATAAAAACTTGTCAACATCTCACATTTCTTCTTCTTCTTTTCAGCCTAAACGAATTTAATCGTGTGACTGATAAGTGGATAAAGAAAGTAAGCTTTTATTAATAACGGAAAAATACAAATGTCCATCCCTTAGGCAGGGCTCGAACACGCGACCAAGCGATTCAGAAGTCAGCATGCCAGCCTCTTCGCCACCTAAGCAGTCTACATTTCATATTTCAACCACTTGGTGAATTCTTAAACAGATGCGTTTTTTAAAGTTTATTTTATTTACTTTCCATCATTATAAATTATGTAAAGAAATATTACCTCAATAAAACCTCAAAAAATAAAATGTAAATAAAAATTAATTGATAACAAATTTAATCAATGCTACAAAACTCTAATAATGTTATTACCATTAAACATATAATTATTTAAAAAAAATTTAAATTTTTATCCATTTAATGTAATATATTTATAGTTACTGAATTATACTATTGTTTCTAAAAATTATTAATGTGTTTATTGAAGAAAAAATAATTTTTTCCATGGTTCCTGTAGGGTAAAACTACAGATTAAGAAATACACAGATATTTCACTTTATATCAAGCCTATGGAAACCCGAGGCGACGGTGGCGATCCTAGCGAAAGGAAGGACACACATCAGCTAAATGCATTAAAATACATTGCGTCTAACTTTAAAAAAAAGCATAAAAATAGTAATAACTGCAATAAAAATTAATAAAAAGTAGTTTTAAAAATGCGAATAAGACATTTTATTAAATCAAGCCTTATTTATTAAAAAATTATTAAAATTTATATTATGAAATTATTAATTTGGGAAACAAAGATAAACTTGCAAGCTAACATCCAACAAAATTTGTATTAAATCAACAAATTAACAACAAACAGCACTTACATATGCGTAAAAATTAAATTTAATAAATTTTAAGCTAAACTTACACTAACTCTCTTGCATGTTGCATTTTTATAAGCTTGCGGATTTTCTTGTTAATTTTTTTATATTAATATTCTCATTTATATTAATAATCCTAACATTTGAAAAATATTGTTATCATTTGATGTGGCTCTTAAATTCTTTTATTATAAATAAATCAAATGATTTTTAATTAAAAAAAAAAACACGCAATGGAAACATGTTAGAAATACGTTTTTGTAAAAAGCAAGTGACGAAAAGATCTTCTTACTTTTCGGCTACATGTTATTTTAATCGATTGATTTAACCTTTTCAGTCCCCGTGTCCATTACAATGGATATATATGATTTTTATTTATATGGCTCTTAAATTCATGTGCAAGTATTGTTTACTTATTTGTATTACTTCTAGGTTTTCTATTATTTTATTACTCAATAAAAATAATTTTTAAAGACACCCATCTCCATTGTCAAGGACGTAAGTGGGGGTGATTTAAAATCGCAATTTTAAATTATTGTATTTTTATCATTAGTACATGTTATTTAGCAATTGTCAAGCAAAGAAAAAATTCTGTCATGAAAAGAAAAAATACGGGTCTGAAAGGGCTACGAAGTGTCATTGGCCACAATCGTTTTTTGAAGAAAGTAATTTTTATGTTGCATTCGATTGATTAAATTTATAATGGAATTGCGATTTTTTTTCTTCTTCAAAACAGTGAAGTCTTATTATACGTTATAAGGAAAAAATTATATAAAATATATATATCATTAATTTTTATGATATATTCTTATATGTTATGATCAATTCTATATTGAAACTATATTTCTGAGTTTTTTTATATGGCAACATGAAAGGAACCCTTATAGCTTATTGTTGCTGTTAAAAAATAAAAATTTAAAAAAAATGTAGTTTTTATTGCTGAAAACATTCGACACTTTACAAACAGTATAAGCGTAGAATGAAGTGTTTCTTCATATTCAACAAACTATTTAAAGTCAACATTTTGAAGAAATGCTGAGACTAGCAACTTTGTAAAATTGTCTGATTCTTGGGGGGAAATCTAACTTGCATTGTGCAATAGTGTTATTCATATTTTCTGATTATTACTTTAAATAATAAGTTAGAAAATAAAGCCTTGTTTCTTATAAAGAGAATTTTTTTTAATTTCGATTTAGACTAGGTGAAGCGTGTAGCTTACACTGAAAAACAATACTTAATCGGCACTCAGTCATAGCTTCCAGTGAATCAACGAGGGAATCCCACGAGCGTGTCCTTCCTTTCGCTAGGTGCGCTACAATCGAGATGACGTAATCCAATTTCCACATTTCGGCCAAATGAAATATCTGTGTATTTTTTAATCTGTGGTAAAACTGTGCTATTCCTCGGTAAGAGTAAAGTCTAGATTAAGCTCCTAATCTAGAGCTTTAGGTAAGAGTCGTTTTTAACGCCATCTATAGTGTGTCCTTGAGAATAGCCCAACTGAATAGGACCTGTGCACAGACCAGAGGATAGAAAGACCTTGCTTCCGCTTGGTTGTAACAATTTCGGATACACTGGAGCATCGATCTATTTTAACTAACTGGATGCACCACTCCCATTGTCTATGCTGCATGCATGTGAAGCTTTATAATCGACTACGTTTGCCTAGTAGGAAGGGCATCACGTTGATGTTAGTTTTCGACGGAGCAACGCGCGTTTTTTAATCAAGTTTTAAACAGTCGTCCAGCCACATGTTTTGAGTTAGATTTTCAGTTGGTTTATTCATTGATTTATGTATATCATATAGTTAATATTACATGAATAGTTTTATTTAAAAAAAATTATCTAAAAATGGTGCAATCCTGTTCAGCTTATGGTTGTTCAAATAGACGAAGTAAGGAAAACCCTGAAGTAACTTTCCACAAGTAAGTAAATTTATTTTTTATTCATCATTTTTAAAATGAATGGAACATGCATTAGGAATGCTAAAGTCTTAAAAATTGCTTTTAGATTTCCATTTTCTAACGAAAAATTGCTGGAAAAATGGGTAAATCAGCTGAAAAGAATAAATTGGAAGCCAAACAAATACAGTGTTGTTTGCAGTGCTCATTTTACTTCTGACTGCTTTTTACCAAAACTGAATGCTGAATCCTATGCTGTTTTAAAAGAAAATGCTTATCCTACAATTTTCCCTGCTTTCCCACAACATATGCAAGCAAAAATTTCTACTAGGCGGATTCTCAAAAGAAGCAATGCACTTGTGGAAGAACCACCCAGAAAGGTAATGTATAAAACATAATTGATTTGAATTAATTTAATAGGTTATAAATTAATATATTTTAAAATGATTTACATGTAAAAAAGATAATAATATTTTTAAATAATAATTTTCAAATATATAAATCAAAATTCAAGTAACATTTTAATTGTAACCAACAATTGAAATAATCCAGCAGCAATTTATTTCATTAACAGAAAACACTATTTCACTTAATGTTAAATATTATTTGTATTTTAATTTGTAAATTGTAAAATTACTTATTTCATTATACCTCATTTCAGTGATTTTAATAAAATTTGAATAACCTGTTTTTTAAAATATATTTAGAGCTAGATGAATTTAACAATTGAAATATTTATTTCTCTTGTTAATTTAATTCGCCCCAGGTTTATTTTGAAAAGGCAAAATTTTTAAAAAATTTTTGAAATTTCTGTAATGAAGTAAGATAAAATAAAATAAAGTAAATAATAAAAATTATTTAATGAAGTATTTTTATTGCATATTGTAGGTCATCTGTTTGCCTGCTCTAGATGATGCTATTGTAAATTCAAACACATCATTGCCTTCTTCACCAAAATCTCCAGATCAGTTCTCAACTGAACGTGGCAGACCACGGCTGAATCAAGAACAAAACAAAAATTATTCACCAATTGGAAAAATGCAGAAAAAAACCAAAACACTGCAACAGAAACTTCGTAGACGCAATTTTAAAATACAAAATCTCAAAAGTCTTCTACAAGAACTGAAGGGCAAGGAATTAACTTCTGATGATATGATTGATACTCTTTCTTCTCACTTCGAAGGCATTCCGCTACATTTACTCGTGCACAAACTTAAAAACGCACGTGTTCCAAAACATGGTGAGAGGTACACAGATACTATGAAGCAATTTGCATTGACTGTGTATTTTTATTCACCAAAAGCATATCGTTACCTTCGTTCACATTTCAGTTTCCCCCTTCCAACTGTTTTGCAAAAATGGGTATCCAAAACGAACTTTGAACCAGGACTATTGGAAGAAGTTTTCCAATATTTAAAAGCAAATCGTGAGAAGTTTCCTTGACTCTTAGATTGTGGTATTGTTCTTGATTCAATGGCCATCCGCAAGCAAATTATCTGGGATACCAAACAATCAAAATATTCTGGCTTTGTCGATTGTGCAGGTGTATGTAGTGATAATGGAGAATTAGTAACAGAGGCTTTAGTTGTAATGCTTGTTTCGCTCAAACAAAGGTTCAAATGTCCAATTGGTTACTTGCTTGTAAATAAAATTTCATCCTGTGTACAGACTCAATTTCTGGATATATGTATTGGTAAACTCCATGAAATAAACATCAGAGTGTGGTCTATTACATGGGATGGTGCTGCAGTTAATTTAGCTACCGCTAAAGCTTTAGGTTGTGTCATCGATCCAGAAAGCAATACATTTCATGGAAAATTTGAACATTCTAAAATGGGACAGATAGCGGTTATTTTTGATCCCTGTCATATGATTAAACTGGCACGAAGTACTTTGTCAGACTTGAAAATATTGGAAAGTCCTAATGGTAAAATTGAATGGAACTTCATTGAGCAGTTGAATAAACTTCAAGAAGCAGAAGGTTTAAAATTTGCTAATAAGCTTACATCGGCTCATATTCATTGGAAAAACAAACAAATGAACGTAAGATTGGCAACACAGTTACTGAGCTCAGGTGTGGCTGATGCCATTAGATTCTTAAGAATGAATGGTCATGCAGACTTCCAAGGCTCAGAATATACGGAGGAATTTATACGTACAATTGACCGTATTTTTGATCTCCTGAATAGCCGTAATTCAATTTCAAAAGGATTCAAAGCTCCAATTTCTTTGCAATTATTGGCTCATCAAACTGAAATAGCAAAGAAAACTAGAGATTACCTGCTTGATCTCAAAATACAAGGCATTCCTATAACAAAACATAGCAGACGAATGTTTGCAGTTGGGTTTATTATTGCATTGGACTCCGTGATCTTTATAGCAACAGCACTTCTGTCTCGATCTGAGGCTCCTTTCAAATACATTCTAACTTACAAATTTTCTCAGGATCACATTGAACTTTTCTTTAGCTGTATTCGTTCTTCTTTAGGTTCGAACAACAATCCAAATTCTCTCCAGTTCAAATGGGCTTTGCGAAAACTCCTTTTAAAAAACAGTGTGGCCTATCAAGGAACAGGTAATTGTATTGGGTTTAATGAAGAACCTGTTACTTCTATTCTTGAATTTCGATCTGAAGAACGTTCTATTAGGGAATCGCAATCACAACCCATTAATGCCGGGAATGAAGAAATAGAATATTTTGCAGATTTATTGGATGCTACATTATTGTCTGGGTTTCAAAGAAATATTCTTTGCTACATTTCTGGTTTCATAGTTAGAAAAATCAAACCCAAAATTACTTGTTCTGATTGCCTGGAATTATTAGAGAGAAACTGTGAACCAGATTTGCCTGAACATTCTTACGTAAGACAACTTCCAAGTTCAAGAGGTTTTTTAAACTGTATCAATAGAGGTGGTTTAATTCAACCCTCAGATGAGGTTTTGAAAATTGTTGAAATTTGTGAAAAGGCATTTAAAGCCATTGTTATACATAGCAGTGCTGGAATTAATAAGCGTAACATTGATAAATTGTTACTGAATTGTGTCATTCGTAACAAAAACCTTCACTTTATTTTTAGAGGTAAACATCCAATTGTGAAGACTTTTTAATGGAAGATTTGCATGAGAGTCAAATTATTAGTATAATTGCTAAAACTTTCTTCAAAATTCGATTGTTTACTTATGGTAAGAAATATTCAATGGCTGCAAATGGAAATGCAACCTCTATTCGCCAAATATTACACAAATTAATTTTATTTAATCATGTATAAAACTTAACAGATTGGATATGTTCAAGATAACATGTTAATCATTAAATACTTTACTTTTCTTTGATAATTTTCCCTTAATTTTTAAATAAATATTTCATATATTCTAAAATAAAATTTGTCTCTTTAAATATTTTAATTACTGATTATAATTTTCGCATTTTTACAAGAATAAATTGAATAATCATCGAAGAAGTTATCCCGTTTACAACGTTAGCATATAGAAACCAGCGATCTTTTGCCCTTCCCCCTTGGAAAAAGTAGTCGATTATTTGGCTTCACTCAACTCCCATAGAGTGGTGCATCCAGTTAGTTAATATAGATCGATGCACTGGAGCATGTGTCACGTGACCTCCGCCTGAAACTCCTTACTGTGTGTGACACCTAGTGACGTTAATCCGTATCACCATTTCTCAGTTTATTGAATTCTAAAGTGGGGATTTGAGGTATGTTTGATAATTAATATTATTAATATTAGATTTAATAGGTAATTTAACTTATTAATAAGTATATGGCTAATTCCTAGTTTATGTAGGCCTATAAATCCTCTAGTTATGTTTATTAATTAAAATCACTATTTTTTTATTTTATGATGTACATATTGGTTCAAACTTACTTTATGAACGTCTAAATTTCAATCAAAAGTGAACTTTGTTGCAAAACATTGTGAAAATGTTTTCAATTGTTTTGTTAAAAAATATTACATTGTGAAAATGTTTTCAATTGTTTATTAAAAAATAAAATATTGTGAAAATGTTTTCAATAGTTTTATTAAAAAATATTATTGCTTAAGAACATCCATCAACTACTACGTTTTCATTCGGTTTTTTCGTTTCGGTCATCACAAATTTTTCTCCGCATTTATTTTTTAATTTATAAATACTGTAATTCCATCTTTCCAAACTCAAGACTATGAATATTTTAGGTATTATTTCATTGTGTTATTCTCACGGATTCGGCATATTTACGATAGTGTCAAAGTTTTTGTTAAACTATCATATGAAATCAACATAACATTTCAGTATAATATATAATAACGATCAATTTATCATTCAATACTACATTTTACTAATGATTTTTGAGTTTATATTTGTAAAACCTATGTACTCATAGTCTCACATCCTTTACTTTACTACAGTATTAAATTTATATATCTAGAAATTTCTAAGTATTTCTAGGTATATCTAAGTATATCTAGACATTCTAAGTATTCTAGGTATATCTAAGTATTCTAGAAATTCTAAGTATATCTACGTGATTTCTAAGTATATCTAGAAATTCATTGAAGGTTTTACACTGCATCTTTTGCACTTTGTGTTTGGTCGGTCGTTTTTCCTCTCACATGTCTCTTCTGTTTTAGTTTCGATTAAGGTGACTGATCGAAACCAGCCATTTCATTTCTGATTGGCGCTGAAGCGGAGGTCACGTGACACATGCTCCAGTGTATCCGAAATTGTTATAACCCTTGCGCTTACGCTGCAAAATTCCGATAAAGAAAAGGGTTACAATTTTTGCCGACGATTGGTTTATAGCCAGCACTATTCGCTACTTTCAGTGAATATAGAGGGCGCTGCTATTTTTGAAAAATGGCGGCGAAAATTAGATCCACCTCACAATTCGTTTTCCATGAACATACTTTTGAATATTACACTGTGTGATATTTTTCAGTACGTTGGTTGCAAAAAACACTGCTTAGTGGAGTTAGAAACAGTTATAAATGTAAAACATATTATTGCTTGTGGCAAAATAAGTAAAAAGTTTATGGCACTGTTTACTGTTTTCAGTAGTTTCTAAAGAGAAAATGCCTGCTGTTCAAAGTGATTAGGGCAGTCTTGATGGTTTGAAGTCATCATAATATCCCCAGTATTTGCATCTAAGTGCAAGTTTCAGTTAGATTGGGTAAAGAGCTTTCCATGGTGCTGTGAAATTCCAGGTAACACACACGCTGCTTACTGTAATATTTGCAAGTCTAATCTTAACATAGACAGTATGGGACGCCAAGCACTAATAAGTCACCAAAAAGGAAAGAAACATCAGAACAATGTAAATGCAATTAAGTGCAGCCAGACTGTGGTTTCATTTCAGCACTGCTGAGGACCTCCTTAAAGGGCTAAAATTAGGCCTTGGTGATGTTAATTTAAAGAAAATCTTGCAAGTTTCAATGGATGGTCCTAATGTGAACAAAAAACTTCTGAGAAGGCTACAGGAAGATCTTAAGCAAGATGCAGTTGATGCACCATCTCTTCTCATAATTGGAACATGTGGACTCCACACAGTTCATAATGCGTTTAAGAGTGGAATGAATGAAACTGGTTGGTTCATAGTGCCATTTCTACGAGCGTTGTACAACCTTTTCAAAAATGTTCCAACTAGACGTGGCCAATATGTCGATAAAACTGGGTCAGAAGAATTCCCTAAAAAGTTTGGAGCAACTAGATGGATAGAAAATCAAGCGGTAGCAGCACAAGCTATAAAGATTCTTCCACATGTACGGACTTATATTGAAACTCTCGAATCTTCAGGGAAACAACTTCAGAAACCTGCTAGCAATAGCTATGCTTTAGTCGTGAAAAGTGTCAAGGACATATTTCTGGAAGCCAAACTTACTTTCTTCTTTACAATGGCTTCAGAACTAGAGCCTTTCTTAAAGAAGTTTCAGTCCGATGCCCCTCTTGCACCATGTCTTTATGAAGAACTCTCATTGATGTTGAAAAACGACATGGACCGAATTATAAAGAAAGAGATCATCCTTAACAACACAGATCTTCGTAAAATTGATGTCACCAAAAAAGAAAACCAAGTGACTGTGAGAGAGGTTAATGTTGGGTTTGCAACCCGAAAAGCCATTGGCAAGGCTTTGAAGCAAAAGGGAGCAAAAGAAAGCGATGTGTTAATATTTCAAGATAGTTGCAAAAAGTATTTTTTAAAGTTTATAACCAAAATTCTTGAAAGATCACCTTTAAGTTACCCATTAACGAAAGCTCTAGAATGCTTGAATCCAGAAAGACTAGGATCAATTGGCAGTTACAACCATCTATCCTCAGTGCTCACAATTCTGGTTGATAACAACCAAATACCTGGGTGGAAGGCAGACTCTGTTGAACGTGAATACAAGGAATTATGTTCTAGTAGTGAATTTTAGAATGCAGTGAAACAATATTCTCAAGAACAAAGAGTCGATCATTTTTGGGTGAGCGTTCTCACTGATAAACCTAACTTAAAAGAGCTGAAGGAGTTTGTTCAAATGCTGTTAATTATATCTCATGGAAATGCCAGTGTGGAGAGAGGTTTTTCAGTCAACAAAGGATGTTTGTTGGAGAATCAAAAGGAGAGTTCTTTAATAGCACAAAGAATCATCTACGATTATACCAAATCTGTTGGAGGAATTGGAAAAGTAATTGTAGACAAACCCATGATACATGCAGTTAGGAATGCTCACGCAATATACAAGGAAGCACTCGAAGAAGAAAAACGGGCGAATGCTGAAAAGCAAAAACAAGTGAAAAGGAAGAGAGAGAACGAAGCAAAGGTAAAACAGTTACAGGCAAAGAAACGCAAACTCATTGACGAAACGGCGAGAGAAGTTACAGCAATTGATGAAGCGATGAAAGAACTTCGTCAAAATTAATATATGACTAAAAGTTTTAATTTGTATAGATAAAGACCCGTAATAAAGTTTGTTATTTACATAATTGTGTGAAGAATATTTAATAAATAATCACATTAAGTTTATTTTAAATTATTTAAAATATACGTGAAATTTTTGAGAAAGTACGGGAAATATACGGGAATTATACGGGAATTTTTTTTGAATAACTCGCTGGACACCCTGACAAAGGTGAACTTCGGTGCGTGATATGGAACGCTAGGGGCATTCCCCGAAAGCATATCGAGTTTCACAACTTTCTGATAAATCAAGAAATCGACGTGGCTTTCCTCTGTGAAACTCATCTCAAACCAAGCCAAGACTTCAAGCTACCTGGCTATTGTGTGTACCGTAAGGATCGAATGGCTTCTAATGCTGCAAGATGTGCGTCTGGGGGCGCTGCGATCATCATTAAGAGGGGAATTCAACACCAAGAATTAGTATCCAAGTCTTATGCAGGTATGGAATCAGCCTCCATCATTATCAATGACGTCTCCTGTGGTGAAGTGAAGTTCGTAGCGCTCTACAATTCACCTAAGCATTATCTTGACATTTGCGAGCTTGATGAACTCTTCAGTGGTGACACCCCAGTCGTCCTGGCTGGTGACCTAAATGCCAAGCATCCAAGCTGGAACTCCAGAACGCAGAATTACAACGGCATGTAGGCCTTATTTATAAAATGATAACTGATGGTTTTCCACATGATTTAATTAGTCTAGTTCACTCGTTTCTGTCCAACAGGTCATTTCAGGCCAGAGTTGGAGATGAATTATCTGATACCTATGAGATAAATGGCGGTGTCCCACAAGGATCAGTACTGGGGCCAGTTCTGTTCAATTACTATATACGTGACTTCCCTGAAATCTCTTACTGCAAGCTATATTTTTATGCGGATGATGCTGCTATACTGACATGGGCACGCCAGCCTAGTGTTGTTGTATCACATTTGCAGAAAGCCCTTAAAGAATGTGAAATCTGGTTTATCAAGTGGCGATTAAAGCTGAATGTCGACAAATGCAAAGCAATGTTTATCACTAAGAAGAAAAAGAGAAATCTTGACTCCTTAAAGTTATATGGCAAATACTTGGAATGGGTTGATAATTATAGATATCTTGGCGTTGTTATTGATTCAAAACTATCATGGAATATGCATGTGACTTATGCGATGAACAAGGCCAAAAAAGCAAAGTTCAGCTTAATTGCTCTGTTGGGTCGTAACAGTACCCTCAGTGTTGATAACAAACTACTGTTATACAAAATAATTGTTCATGTCATCTTGCTATAAGGCATGCCCGTCTGGGCTACGATTTGCAAGACAAGATGGAAGGAACTCCAAACTTTCCAGAACATTACCCTAAGGACTATTGCATTTTTAAATTATCATTTATAAAAACTTTTCGATCGAAAAATAAAACCCTGTATTAACTTTGAATTTATGTATTTTTTTTCATACTTTTAATTAATATCGTACCAAAACTCCTTGATATTCCCCTCTGGAGTAATATGATGTACTGTTTTTTGACATACACCTGTCCAATTGAGATTAACACAATGGTATTAATTATCGTGAATAAAGTACTCTAGCTCTATCTTCTTCTAAGGCACGTGATCCTATAGTGAATAATATTGTTTTGTGACAGCAATAAATTGAGTTCAGGGTTGTCCCTCACATTCACCTTTCAATATATCTATACTGTAGATAGTTTCAATCCCAACTTATCTTTTGGGTTATATCTAAAAAAAAATACGTGATCGACATAAACCGTGAAATAAAACACAATTAAAATTAAAGATAAAAAAGGTTTTTTATTGAATAATAAGATATCAAAATTTTTGTGACAATAAACTAAGAGGAAAAAAAAGATCAGGGAGGTTAGTTGAAGAAGAACACATGGGGACAAGAACACAATGAACAAACTAGCGACAAACTGCTATGAAGAGGCTATTGGAAAGCTTGTCCACTGGTATGACAAATGTCTCATTCTGTACGGTGACTATCTCAAAAAGTAATTTTGTTATTCACATTTGTCTTTATTTTATACTCCATCGGAGATTGAAAAAAAAGTAGCCGTCGTATTACGTAAATTCACACAACTGAATCATAGCCGCACGTCATATGCATGTCTCGTAACCCCCCCCCTCCCACTCCGCACTTGCTATACAGGGTGAATACAAAAGTCGGAACCCCCCTTTTACTTTTTGAACCGAAGCAGATATGTCAATTTTGATGAATCCAATGAATAGGAAGTTATGGGTGGCCTATCCCATGGTGCACTTTCCATCATCCCAAATATGCAAATTAGGACACATTCAAAATTTATCTCAAAACCGTAGGGGATAGAGAAAAAAACCCAATTGCAAACTTGTTCAGCATAAAAAAACAAACAGAACAAAAAAAATCATCCAAATCGGACCAACCAATCACCCACAATCACGTGGTGAACTGTTTGTAGCTTACAAACAGTCACACTGCACAAGGAAAACTGAATGTTGATATTTCCACCATGTAAAGCATAAAAATCAAAAAATTAACATAAATTACCATACTCACATTCACGTTCATGCGGAAAAGCAAATAAAAGGCATGTTTCAGCACAGTAGAAAGAGCAATTCCAGGATGGCAAGATACACTGTTCCGGAAATGGTCAATATGATCTGCTTCGGAGAGGCAAGGAGAAACCTACATGCTGCAGTTAGGTTGTATCGATACAGATACCCTAACGAACGCCATCCATCTCGTCAAACAATGCGTCACATTATTCAAAGATTCGAGGCTACAGGGAATGTTAATGCAGAACGAGGACGACCAGGAGCACAAGGCGACGAGGATACAATAACACTAGTTCTGGCTGCAGTTGCTGCAAATCCCCACACAAGCAGCAGAGCAATTGCTGCAGATGTTGGGTGCCATCAGAGAACTGTTCTCAACATTCTACACGCACATCATTTTCACCCATACCATATTCATTGTCATCAGGAGTTACTGCCATTGGATTATGTTGCTAGGGCCGCCTTCTGCAACTGGTTACTTACCTGCCTGGATGACAATCCAAACTTCATTCATGATCTTGGAGTTGCAAAAAGCCGAATTGCTCTACACGAACAAGATTGTTAGCCACACAGAAGTCGTTAAATCTCTTAAGAATGACGCGTTCAAACACTTTTGATAGTATAGATAACAAGCTTATAGGCCTATAGCTGACAGGGAGAGCAGGGTTAAGACCAGGCTTTTATGGTGACGATAACAGACTCTTTCCACCGGTCGGGGAAGTAACCATGTCTCCAGCAGTCATTCATGGCTTTGGTAATGATTGAGACAATATTAGAAGGCAAGTTCTTGAGAGCACTGTTAGTGATGAAATCAATACCTGCTGCTTTCTTGATTTTAAGTCGCTTGATGATGTCGGAGATTTCTTGAGCACTAATGACTTCCTCAGGGGTGGGAGCACTAATTTCTTGGGTTGCCTTTATCCAAATTTTTGACAAAGTAATTTCTTATTGTCTTTGTTGTTAGAATTTGGCTATTATAAGCGGAGTATCGAACTAAGCGGCCCTTGGTTTTTTGTTGTGTATAGAGTTGTTTTGAAAAAGTTGGTTGGCTGCTCTATTTTCGTTGTTGTTTTCTATTTTGTTATAAAAAAGTTTTGATTGGTTGTTCTGTTCACTTGTTTGTTATTTGATTGGCCTGTATTCGCCTCAGTTTCTTATAAATTCTAGTCTTCTCGTTCTGTAAAATCACAAAGATCAATTCTCTGCTCTGTCAATGAAAGGTAATCAGCCTACAGGTGAAACTTCTGACTCTCTAAGTGTGAATCCTCAGCCTATGGAAATTATCCCCTCCGGCTTAGGGAGTAATGATAACGATGGCAAAGACCCGATTAGTACAAATCGCAAACGGCTATACAATGATACGGATGAATGGATACCTGCAAAATCTAAAAAGGCTAAAAAAGGGTTGAAAATTGACAACATTAAGGATGTTGTTGATATAAATGATACAATCGCTGATGCTTTTCGAGAAAGCAAGTCCGAACAGCGAAAAAATGTTGAAAAGCCAAATACCAAGAGCAGCTCCTATATTCCGCCAATCATAATACGTATTCACGGTCAGCCAATCAAGCAAATCCTGGACGAGATTCAAAAGCATGTGGCGATTAACCAAATTACTGTACACACAGGAAGAGCAGAGACGATCAAAATAAGGTGTCATGATGAGGAAACGCATAGTACGAAGGTCTCGTAAATTGGTGTCTGGCATTAAGGCTGATAACGTGCTAAAGATTCAGCATCATCAACTTAAATCGGAAAAAGTCCTCAAATACGTTATACGAAATGTAGACGTGACCTATGACCTTAACGATTTTAAGGAAGATCTGAAAAAGGCTAACTACTTTCCTGAGAAAGTGATTAGGCTTAAAAAAGCCAAAGGATCAATAGATATGCCCATGATCCTAGTTCTGTTATCAAACACTGAACACAATAAAACACTTAAAAGTGTGACCCGCATAGGGCCCTTAGCTGTCAGTGTTGAAATGTTTCGAGGTAATAAGAAACCTTTACAATGTTATAATTGTTTGCGATTTGGCCATGTATCTATGGGTTGTACGGAATCCCCCCGTTGTAACAAATGCGCTAAAGATCATCAGTCAAAAGACTGCCCAAATGTAAAAGGACAAGATCCCCCAAAATGTATTCGATGTAATGGACAACACACCTCCAGTTACACAAAATGTCCTAAATATCCGCAAGTCAGGAGAGTGCAAAGTGCTAAAGTGTCCCCGGAGATTTCCTATGCCTCAATGGTCTCCAAACAAGATAAGAGCATTAACGTGAATGATTTTCAAGTAATGTATAAAGAAATTGGCAGTGTATGCAATTTGTTAAACGAACTGGGCAAGAAAATGCCACTGATGAGTGGAATACTTACGAATAAACACTGACAGTATGGCTGATCGATGTTATTCTATTACAAATCGAGGTAAACTTCGTTGCGTAATATGGAACGCCAGGGGGGGTCCCCCGGAGGCGTATTGAGTTTTACAACTTCCTAACCCAATGGGATATAGACATAGCATTTCTATGTGAGACACACTTAAGGCCAGTCCGCGACTTCAGGCTGCCTGGTTATGTGTGTATCGTAAAGACAGAACTCTTCCCACTACAGTAAAGTCCCCGTCAGGTGGGTCAGCAATTATTATTAAGAAAGGCATTCATCATCGGGAGGAACCAACCCGAGACTATATGGGAATGGAAGCTGCCTCTGCTATCATTACTGATGCCACACTGGGAGAAGTGAAACTAGTGGCTCTATATAATGCGCCCAAGCATAAATTCGATGCCAATGAGCTTGACGAGCTGTTTTCCGGGAATATTCCCGTTATTATGGCGGGAGACCTGAACGCTAAACACTCGCACTGGAATTCAAGATGCCATAACCAAAACGGTGTCCTTTTGTATGGCTACGTGCAAAGGCAATCTGATATTATTGCAGTAGGCCCTGTGGATGATACATATTATTGTGATCATTCTCCTTCAAGCGATGTACTTGACATTGTGTTGTTGAAGGGCTTCTACAAATCATTCAATATCTATACTGTCAATGATCTATCCTCAGACCATAAACCAGTTGCACTAAATTTTGACAACGTAAACATTGACCTCAAAGAAGAACTGAGGCTCAAACAAGACTGGAAGTTTTTTAGAGAAATTCTCAAAAACGATGACGACCCACTAAATAACGTACATAGTACGAGCGACATAGATACCAATGTGAAAAGGCTTACTAAACGTATAAATGCAGCTATTGACTCTAGTGCTTCACCCTTAGAGTCGAAGCGAGCTGATCACCTTGATCTCACCCCAGAAATCAAACAATTAATTGAACAAAGGAATAAGATTAGACGGCACTGGTACCGAACTCGTGATTCATGGCTTAAGACCAAATATAATAGGCTCACTAGAAGAGTTCACGAGGAGTTAAAAGCACTTCGTAACGACAGGTGGAACGATAAAGTTAAGAGTCTGTCGACCCACGATAACTCTATTTGGTGCATGGTTCGAGCCTTGCAAAACAAGAAAGCCATTAATATCCCACCCCTGTTAGCCCAAAATGGCAAATTTATCACGAATGATGATGATAAAGCGCAGCTTATTGCAAGTTCACTTTCAGAACAGTTTGCCACGCCTGCTGATGGTCGGCAAATAGGACTTGATATGTCTGAGAAGGTAAAATCCTGCATAACTGGCTTCTATAATATTCACGGCAATGAATTCCCAAAACATGGCATTGATATAAATGAAATCCAAAGCATCATTAAAAATTTAAAAACGAGAAAAGCTCCAGGTAAAGACTCTATTAAGAACAGTGCTTTAAAAAATTTACCTCAAAATACAATTCAAGATATTGCAAAAGTGATTAACGACTGCTGGAAGAACACTTACTTCCCGGATGCTTGGAAGCAATCAGTTGTCTTAAGCATTCCTAAGCCAGGACAAAATCCTGCAAATCCTGTTAGCTACAGGCCCATCAGCTTGTTACCATCAATCTCCAAAATCCTGGAAAAAACAATTCTCAAGAGATTCATTGAGTACTGTGATGCCAACGATCTCATCCGCGATGAACAATTTGGCTTTCGCTCAAACCATTCCTGCCAACTCCAAACATGGAGGCTCGCAGCGGACATCAATGAGCCCCTTAATCTCTCTATGTATTGTGGGGTCGTTTTTTCTCGATGTACACAAAGCCTTCGACCAAGTCTGGCACGATGGTCTTATTTTTAAAATGATTATGGATGGATTTCCTCAAGACATAATTACTCTGATACACTCGTTTCTCTCCAACCGGTTCTTTCAGGCCAGAGTTGGAGATAGTCTATCTCCTATGTATGAAGTGAAAGCTGGTGTCCCACAGGGTTCAGTCCTGGGGCCAGTATTATTCAATTATTTTATGCGAGACTTTCCAAGTCCTTCCAATTGTAAGCTCTTTTTTTACGCAGATAACGCTGCTTTACTGACCTGTGCTCGTCAACCAGCCGTAGTAGTCTCGCGGCTACAGGAGGCTCTAAAGGAGTGTGAAAGCTGGTTTAGCAAGTGGAGGCTAAAATTGAATGTAGACAAATGCAAGGCGATGTTTGTCTCCAAGAAAAGAAAGAGATCATTAGATTCTCTAACACTATATGGCAAAAAACTGGACTGGGTTGAAACTTATAAATATCTTGGTGTTGTTATTGACTCTAAACTTACCTGGACTCCCCACGCAACTTATGCGTTGAATAAGGCCAGGAGAGCCAAGTTTAGCTTGATTGCTCTGCTGGGCCGGAATAGTGCTCTAAACATTGATAATAAACTCCTACTCTATAAGGTCATTGTTCGGACCATCTTGACGTATGGTATGCCCGTCTGGGCCACAATTTGTAAGACTAGGTGGAAAGAACTGCAAACGTTCCAAAACGTTACCCTTAGGACTATTGCGCAAAAAGATCGGAGAATTGTTCGCAATTCCTCC
Organism: Rhysida immarginata; assembly: GCA_023313115.1. Lineage (NCBI taxonomy): Eukaryota > Metazoa > Arthropoda > Chilopoda > Scolopendromorpha > Scolopendridae > Rhysida > Rhysida immarginata. The sequence continues at coordinate 333,421 of JAHWFO010105039.1, forward strand.
ATTTATAATGACTTCAACATGACTCATATTGGCAAATACGTTCAAGGGCTCATGGAATCCATGCTGCCCAATATAGAAAATCATAGCAACGAGCTAGTCTCGGGCATTTTAAATCATCCTATACATAGAAAGAGATATCGTGATCCAAGGCATATACTTGATATTCATTTTGAAGACATTGATAATGTCATATTTCCAGATTACTGGACTTCATAGGTCGTGTTTTATCTAATACTAGTGGTCTGCTTCTAGTCTAGACAGTCGTCAATCAAATTTTCCTCCACCAAGAGGAGGCAATTTTCTTTCATACTTTGGATGACCTTTGTGGGTACATCAGGCTTCTTTTCTAGTTCAGTGTATTTCCCTTGGAATATGATTATGAAGGGTGAGATTATGGAAGCTATGCTTCAAGTTCCACTCGAATACCGATACACTACACTGTTCGATTGTCGATTGTCGTTCTGTAAAATCACTCACTGATGAAGGAATTATGAATTCCGAAATGTATATCTGAGTCATTAAAAAAAAAAAAATTTGTGGATTTGTGTTTTCCTTTTATTCCGATATTGTGTATTGGTGTCCACAGTTTCTGGCTATTCTGTTTTATTAATCTTATATATGAACATTATTTAATACTTACTCTTATATTTTATTTTATATAATTATTAAACAAATTTTTTTTATAATAGGTCGCATTTTTTTTTAAAAAGTAACATTCTTTGGCTTGTTAATGGTGCATATTAATTAATATCTAGGAATATTTTTTCGTTTTGACACTTAAAAAGACTTGATCAGCTGTAGCTCTGTGCATAAGTAAACACAGTTGTTAACAAGGTTTCCCAATTCTAAAAGCGCCCTCACGTGAGTAGTCGTTGAACTAAGACGGTCTTAAGATTTCAATGGAAACCGTGTCGATTGAACAGGCTGTTATCTATACAGGGTGTTTTTGAATTGAGTACAGATTTTTTGGGAGATGATAGAAGAGGTCCTTAGAAGTATTTTTTTTCGTATGAACATGGGGTCCCCCCACCTCCGTTTACTTACAATGCTGCATTGAACAATCAAATGACACCGGGACGCAGTGTGCGTTGGTAGGCCTAGATTATTTTATTTTTAACAATTAACGCAAGCAATCTACTGTAATAACTTTGAAAGTAATCGTTTGCGAAGAAATTTCAGGTGCACGTGCTTGTTTGTTGAAAAGTCTTAGGACAAACTTCGTCAAGGAGATTCCATGGTATCCAATCCGTTTGTAAAATACGATTAGTCCGTATGTAAATGAACTAATCGCATTCTGGGAAAGCAGTAGGTAAAGATTTGTTTTAATTTGTGTTAATTGTTAAAAATAAAATAATCTAGGCCTACCAACGCACACTGCGTCCCGGTGTCATTTGATTGTTCAATGCAGTATTGTAAGTAAACGGAGCTGCGGGGACCCCATGTTCATATGATCAAAAATATTTCTAAGGACCTCTTCTATCATCTCCCAAAAAATCTGTACTCAATTCAAAAACACCCTGTATAGTAGGCTGTGGGATAACCGAGATAACCAATGACCCTGCCGCCCACTTTGAGAAACCCCCATTTTAATGCTCGAAGTGTCAGGCTAGGTTTGTGTGTTAAAACAATACATTCTAGCTGTCATTGTGGTAGTCTTTCATTGATGATAGTCCTGAATACAGTATTATACAACAGGCCTGTTATACAATAATACCGTATAGCTACATTCTAGAGAAGAATCCCCTCTCGTTCACTCTGTTCGACTCTCGTTCCCTTACGTGTTTTTTTAGCATTAGCCCCCCTCCCCCCTTTGTTTTTCACAAGATGCTCGATCACGTGTTTTAACAATGGATGGCCAGCTGATTCAGATATCAGCGGAGCTCATTGCATCGATTTAAGCTCTCTTAAGGGAAAAAAATTATTTAACAAAATGAAATCTCCTCTCCCGCCCGTTTTCTCTCAATTTCGTACTTAAAAATGAATAAAAAGTTATTTCTAACAATAAAACTTCAGGTAAAACTTTTTTTTTATTTTTGGCGCTAATAACAACTGTAGAAAAAAACAGACAGGCAAGTAAGAGGATAGACTCGACCCCACAATTTTCGCTATCGTAAGCAAGTGACTTAACCAATTCCGGTGAAATTAGTGCAAATTCTTTAGGTATATAAGCAGGGAAGAGGGAGGAGCTGATATAAGCTGCAATCCTTGACGTCGCTTTTATAGGTTTTCTTTTAACGTCGCTTTTTTAAAAAACAAAGGCGTGTTGACCTAAACCCTTTTACACGAGTTACTTTTAGATGGCCCCTACTTGTATGTTTAAGCCCATCGAAATCTGTGGAAGGTGTTTGTGTCCTCCCCTTGTAAGTTGCGTTAGCGCCGCAATATAATTTTTTAAAGAAAGCATTATTGAAATTTTAGACTGTATGAAAAGGAGAAAAAAAATTGTTTCAATTGACCAAACGGCCAAACCGTCATAAAAAAATAATTCATTTCTGTGTTTAGCACAAAACGGCGCCCATGTGATTAGTTATCGTATCTCTTATACAAACAGGATCTCTACATAGGTCCTTTACCGCAGATCCAATTATCAAAATTAACTACGATTCTTTCTTGTTTCCGTTCATAATCGGTGTTCTTGAACAAATAGGATTTATTCTACACTATTTATTCAGGGCACGGTGGTGAAATTATTTCATTTAACTCTGAAATATTAGCGAAGCGATATATTTCCGCCATTGTGAAAAGTTCAACCATGAACGACAACAACATCTACAACGCACTGGCTGGCCGACTTTTCTTATTTATTTTCTGTTAAATGACAGCCATTCGTATAAAAACTCTAATTTTACTGCCACCAATCAACGCCATCTAGAAAACAAAGCCTTCTCACTCATTGCTTTCGTCATCGCAGCGGGCTGGTGCTTGAGGAAGGCAACTTTTAAGCTACTGATAAATTATATTAGAATTCATAACAGTGAAGTCTCCTACAATTTATATTTATTAAAAGTGAAAACAATGATACAAAAATGCAAATTATTTGATTGGTTTATGGTAAAGAATTTTAATTATAAAATGCTTACAGAATAGCTCAGTTTTGCAGTGTTCTTAATTTACTACAATTTTTCTGCATTCTTAAATGATCATTTCGGTTTTTACAATAATTATTTATTAGAATATTTACAATAGACTTCACAACACTCTTCATCAAAGCTTCATTTTGAAGCCCATTTTGGCAAATATCCAGAAAAAGTAATTCATGAGCTTCTAAGAGGGAGGGTATTGTAGATGACAGCACACTCCTTTGAGATATACAGTTTAAAAAAGCCTCTTCGTTTTTTTCTGAGGAAATTATTTTTTGCATGACAATGAATGAATAAAATGCAACATCTATAACATTAAGATGAGGGTACACAAGACCACCTCTGTCTACATTTTTGATTATACTATATTCCTGTGGTATTTCATTTAATGGTTTTGAACCTGACAGTCTGTACATGCAAATTTCTTCAGTGTGACATATGAACTATAACCTGCAATATACACTAACACAGGCAAACTGGTTTAATTGTTACTAACATTATCATCCGTAACTTCAATTTCAGAAAACATTGTATTGTTGGTTAATAAACTCGTATCATTGTCAGGTGAAAAATCATAGACATTCAGATGAAAAATCATTCACAATAACATTACCATATTTTTTGGATTGCAACTGAAGTGGTAGCAAACTCTGAATTTGTAATTTCTTTTCGTTTTCAATAATCTGACGAACCGACACATGATAATTAGAGCCTGACAATTGTCGGTATTGCCCAAAGCGTTTTTCCAACAGGTCTGTTTGGACTTGACCAGGCAAGACGTATGTCAGATTGATCTGATTAAAACTATAACTTGCAATATCAAGGATAGCTTGTGTAGTTTGCTTCAGTGCACTATGCGTTTCATCCCTAAGACGACCTGCAACTTTTCCAATTTCCAAACTTTCCCATCTATCAAGCCAATCAACAAATTTTGTTAGAAATTCAAAATTGGAATGACTACCATTATTTACAAATGGTTTTTGATAACATTTCTTAATCTTTGTCCTTTAAGAGGAGTTTTAACATTTAAAATTTGCCACTAAGTTAAGATAATTTTTCAAAGTCTGCTGTGCTCTTATAAAATGGCAAGTTATGCTTTGATCCTAATAATTGAAGGGCAGAAATGACATGTCCATTAAATACCTCTTGCACTAATTTAACATTCTGGCATCCAAGTGATGATGGGTATAATGCTTTTAATGTTAATCCATGTCTATGTTTCAGACTATTTTTGTCTCCAGTTCATACATGTAAATGATGCAACTTGAATATTTTGATCATCCCAATCAAATGATGGAAAGTACAGAGTGCGTAAGGTATTTGGGGACACACATTCGTTTGGCTACTGGTGCACTAAAGTAAAATGTATGTCCTTTCCGTTTCCGGAAAGCAAAATGGCGGACCATCAAGTAACACAAATCACGAAGAGACATGCAGTAATCGTGGCAATAAAGGCAGAGCACAGCGATTTAGAGATATCACGATTTCTAAAGGTCGCAAGATCATTCGCCCACAAAGTGCGGAAGGAGTTGAGACCGAAGATGGCAGTGTTGCACTAGTAGCAAAGCGTAAAAAGCATGCCTCACGCTCTGACATCGTCAGAACACCTGAATTTATGAAGCAAGTGCAGCAGGCCATCGATAACAATCCCAGAACATCCATGAGGTCACTTGCCAAAGATCTCCATGTGTCGGAAGAAACAATCAGAAATGTTGTCCATGAAAACATCAGATATCACTCGTATGTTATGCAAAGAGGTCAGTTTATGTCAGACAAAACATGGGAAATCCGCCTACTCAGACCGAAAAGGCTCTTAAATAAGCTGAAAAAAACGTGTGAAGCTGATTTGCTCTAACCTTTGGCCTCCTAACTCCACTGACCTGAATCCGTTGGACTACTACCTATGGAGCGTTGTGGAGAGAGAGGTCAATGAACACCCCCATAACACCAAAGATGAATTGAAAGCTGCCATTGTTGAAGAAATGACCAATATCAACCATGACCATTTCATTCGCGCATGTCGACGGTTTCCATCTCGCATTGAAGCAGTTATAGAAGCTGAAGGCGGATTCATTGAATAGTCATATGACAAGTGTTCCGGAAAACTCAGATTTTTTATGTAAAAATAGATATAATTTTATTTGTAATTAGTTATTCTATTTTTTCTATTCTTTAAGTTTTTTTTACTGTTTTGCAGACAGTGATTGTTGAGTATATATTGTTTTAATAAATGTTAATTAAAAAATCTCCACGTGATTATCACTATCTGCAGCTAGTTGTCCCTCGCGAATAATTTTCGTGATCACGAGGATGTGTGTCCCACTATTGTTGATGTTCTTTCCATGGTTATTGGGTTTTTTTATTTCAGACAGACCACTTCCGGCTTCTGGCTTGTCCAGTCGTCCCTCCTTCTGGTCCTCCACGTCCTTACTAGCCTGCAGCATGACGTTCAACTTCCATTTATCATTTTCATTTCAATGCTCTGCAAATTACTCCTACCCAGCCGTCCGATGTTTAGTTTCTTATTGAATTTCTCACTTTCTCGCGGCAGCCATGATTCTTTACCGAGCAGCATTGTTTTGGGGGTTTACCCATAAGTTAATAATGAAATTTCTTTTAATGCTATTTCAACAATAACGCGCCATGCTGCACATTTCAATTCTTATTCCCCATTAATAATTATGATTTCGCAGTCTTTCTTTAGACATTAAATGGGAATTTTGACATTTCTTTTCCTTATTCTTTATAAGGAATTGGTCTGTCTCAATTTATTTAATCTCAATTCGCTCAATGTAGCGATTAATATTTCTCGTTACAGTGTTTTGCTGTATTTAACGTACATTTAAGTATTTCTTTATTTTATTCCGAGAAATATTTTCTTTTGTAATTGAGATCGCAATGCCTATTCCTCAATTAAATCATATTGTATAGAACATTCTTTTGTACAGAAGTTTTTTGTTTTTTATAAAAAAATATTGCAATTTTTAAACCAAAATAAAAGTTTTTTAACGAGCCACGTTTACTCTTAAGTTTTGGGGTTCTTTCTTTTAAAGTGCCACCCAATAAATTCTATTTATTTTGCTTCCCCCTTTGTACATATGGTAGCAGAGGTTCGTGGTTTCTTTCTTTTATTTTAATACAATTAGAGGAATCATATTTTGAATAGGGTCGTTCCCTCCCTAGGCCAACAAGTGCCAATTATATTCAATGGACGTATCGAGATTTAACCTTTCTCAAAACCAAAGGGCTAGCCAAATATGTCCAAGAAAAGATCTCTCTCCCTACAGAATCATCAGCCAGCTCATCCATGCGCCTTGATTGGGCAAGAGTACGGCATTACCTCCTGAGTATGGTGAGTGCTGATATTGTCATCATGCTTCAAGATGACAATCCCTATACATTGTGGGAAGCAATTAAGCGTCGATATGGAAGGCCGGATTCAGTGACACAGGCTGAAGTAATGCGGCGTCTCTCAGTCTTGCGTTTCTTAGACGCTGATGATCCGAATGCCTATGTAGCAAGAGCGCTACAAATCCGTGCTCAGGTTGGAGCCGTGTCCCTGGTTCTGGATGATAAAATTTTGATTGACCATATAGTCGCAGGTCTACCCTCAACTTATACTCCATCGAGACTCGCGGTCCAATCAAACCCATCAATGTCGATTGAAACCTTCCTGAGTCAACTAAATGTAGTTTTAAAGGACCACACCACACTAAATTCCTGAATAGGTGTAGCCTCGTGTGCCACCTCTGTTTCTTCCCCGCGTCCACATCCAAATGCCCGTCGAACAAATGACGTAACATGCCATAATTGTAGAAGCCGACGACACGTAAAAACGGTTTGTCCGTCCAAAATTTATCCCACTACTGCAGGTCCGGCCACTTCACACACCGCGATACCCTCTCGTTCGCAGGATCCTGCATCAACAAAGCGCATGCCTCGTGCATCAGCTTCACGTCCTAAACGTAAGCCTCGTAAATCGGGTATAAAAGGACAAAGCAAGAAACCTGCAGTCAACTGTGTTGGTGTTCCAAACAAGGATTGGATAGTTGACACGGGCAGCTCATGTCACATAATTAAAGAAAAACAGTTCTTTGATTCTTTTCAAAGCTGTCATAAGCGGATACATACTGCAGACCCTAAGAAAACGATTGCTGCCATCGGTACTGGTGCGGCAAGCGTGTTATTAGATTCAGGAGCAGTTTTAAAACTCCATGATGCGCTTTATGCCCCAAACGCGCTCCTTAATCTTGTCACCATGAGCCAATTATCAAAGCAGGGTTACAGTCTTCTTTTCGGCCCAACTGGTTATTCCATTACTTCACCCAAGGGCACGACCATCGCTGCGCAGGAGGGCGTGGAGGACCTCCCGTTCCTTCCCGTGGTCTCAAATATCCATTCAGTTTCCAGAACGGACCCCCCATTACTTTCAATGGCTGTCACTTATAGTGACATTGACAATGTATTGGGCCATCCGTCATCAAAAAAACTCACCGCAGCCCTGAAACACCATAGCATGCGCGGTCTTTAAGTTTTGCCGCCATTAATTGATGACCAACCATGTGTTGCATGCCTTCAGGCACGACTATGCAACGCCCCTCACAACATTGTGCAAGGTCAACGGTCAACACGTCCTTTACAGCTACTTCACGTGGATACAGTGGGACCAATGCTTACCACTTCTATCCATGGAAACAAATTCCTGTTAGTAGCCGTCGATGATTTCTCACGAAAAACTTTCGTTTGTGCTACTCTGACAAAAAGTGAAGTGCCAAAAGCGTTAATAGACTTAATACTAAAGCTACAACACTCTATGGGACAAAATCTGGCGTATATACGTTCCGATAATGGAACAGAATTCACCAATGCGGAGCTAGGTGAGTTCTGTACGAAGCAAGGCATATCTCAACAATTCACCGTTCCTGAGAACCCCCAGTCAAATGGTGTTGATGAGAGAACCGTACGCTCCATTTGCGATGGAATTCGAGTTCTTCTTGCATCGTCAAAAGTTCCGCACCGATTCTGGGAACATGCTGCGACTACAGCAGCATTTAACCTGAATTCTTTACCTAGACGAGGTCAAACTAAGCCCCCTGAAGAGATATGGTCCAAAAAGAAACCGACCATCAAATATCGAGCTCCTTTCTTATCTTGCTTCTCCCCAACATCATCAATGGGAAGAGGCCATACAAGATGAATTGAATTCACTCATGCTTCATCATGTCTGGGATTTAGAGCTTCCACCACCAAATGTCAAAATTTAAAGAGCAAATGGATCTACCGCATCAAATACAATCCTGATGGTTCGGTGTCCAGAATCAAGGCAAGGTTGGTGGCTATTGGCTCGTCACAAGTCTATTGGAGCCAGTATGAGTTAAATTTCTCACCTGTCTTCAGAATGGAATCCCTCCGCTTACTGTTTGCCATAGCTGCAAATACAGGGATGTCACTGCGCCAGTATGACGTCAAATGTGCTTATCTTCACGCACCGATAGACCACACCATATATCTATCGCCACCCAAGGGATTATCAACGACAGTTAATCACGACTGCAAATTGCGTATATAACTTTACGGCCTCAAACAAAGTGGAAGATCCTGGTACGTAAAATTTTGTCAGGTTCTTACCCGATTAAAATTCACTCCATCCAGAGCAGACGATTGTTTTTTCTACTACACCAATGCTAGGTGCACCATTTTCTTAACAGTCTACGTGGATGACATCGTGGCAGCAACAACAAATGTCTCCATCCTAAACTCCATCATGGACAAAGTGAAACAAGAAATCGACCTCGTGAAGTTAGGAATGGTAAAGCATCTGCTAGGTATGAATGTGTCACAAGTGAACGGTTCAATTCATCTGTCACAGGCACATTATATCAAGCAAATCCTGAATGATTATGGCCTTCAAGACATCAAACCAAAGACCATGCCACTAAGCCCTCATATGAACCTTGATGATACTGCGAATTCACAACCGGTCGATTCTACCAATTACCAATCTCTTCTCGATTCCTTAATGTATGTAATGACTTGCACGCGGCCGGATATAGCTTTTGCAATTACTAGGCCTTCGACATATGTTAAATCGCCTACACATTTGCATATGACTGCTCTTAAGGGCGTCGCTTCTTATCTTAAACACTCCTGCGACACATCACTCGTTTTTACCCCATCTACGGGTCCTTTGTGCGCATTCGCTGACGCTAACTGGTGTGTCACCCCACAGAGTAAAGGATACTCTGGAATTTTGATCAAAATGGGGAAAAATACCATAAACTGGTCATCTAAGAAGCAACGTTTAGTCGCCCTGAGCAGCTGCGAAGCCGAAATAATCGCTATAAACGAATGCGTGAAGTCACTGAAATGTCTTTGGGACCTCATAACCGAGTTAGGACAAGGAAAGTTTGTTTCTTTCCCCACAATCAATTATACTGACTCAAAGTCTGCCATAGCATGTCTGGGAGCATTAGAATCGAAGAGTAAGACAAGGCCCATCTTGAGATTGCATAATTTCATCGCGCGAGAAATTAATCTTCAGAATGTGATTCTTACCTACTGTTCTTCCCCCGACATGCCGGCAGACGCAATAACTAAACCTTTACCTGCCCCTGCTTTACGCAGATTCCTGGATTTGTTATCCTTATCTGAGCAGGATAAGTAATTATTTATATTAAATTACTTAACTCATTGGTTTGCTGGCCTACATGAGGGTATTTACAAAGTTTATCTTGTTCCTTTAAACTTCATAATTGCAAAGTTATTTACTTCGTGGGATGAGAGGGGTTCTAAACGCAATATTTTTTTGTTAAATGACTTTAGCTTTATAATCACAAAAGGATATCTTTTGGGCTTGTTCTTACCTTGTTTCAGTAATCACATTGTTTTTTTACTACATGATATGTATTTTTTTTTACATTTATTAATATACATTTTAATTATGGTATACCAAAATGCAAAATATAATTTTTGTCTTCTTTTGCTAAAAAAGCAAAACATACTCTGTGCGCACACAAAAATGAAAGGAAATAATAAAGGCATAAATGTTTATTTGTTTATTGTAACTTAGACAATTTTTTTGAATCTGTAAATGTAACGTCAGTACCTAAACTTCTATCTGTACAAATGACCGTCATTTTTTTTGTGTTCAAGAAAATTACAGGGGGCTTTGTTTGGGAAAACTCAGATTTTTTAAGTAAAAATAGATATAATTTTATTTGTATATAATTATTCTATTTTTTCTATTCTTTAAGTTTTCTTTTACTGTTTTGCAGACAGTGATTTTTGAGTATATATTGTTTTAATAAATGTTAATTAAAAAATCTCCACGTGATTATCACTGTCTGCAGCTAGTTGTCCCTCGCGAATAATTTTCGTGATCACGAGGATGTGTGTCCCACTATTGTTGATGTTCTTTCCGTGGTTACTGTTTTTTTTATTTCAGACAGACCACTTCCAGCTTCTGGCTTGACAAGTCGTCCCTCCTTCTGGTCCTCCACGTCTTTACTAGCCTGCAGCATGGCGTTCAACTTCCATTTATCATTTTCATTCCAATGCTCTGCAAATTATTCCTACCCTCCGTTCGATGTTTAGTTTCTTATTGAATTTCTCACTTTCTCGCGGCAGCCAAGATTCTTTACCGAGCAGCATTGTTTTGGGGGTTTACCCATAAGGTAATAATGAAATTTCTTTTTTATGCTATTTCAACAATAACGCGCATAAGGGACGCCATGCTGCACATTTCAATTCTTATTCCCCATTTATAATAAATAATGATTTCGCAGTCTTTCTTTAGACATTAAATGGGAATTTGAAATTTCTTTTCCTTATTCTTTATAAGGAATTGGTCTGTCTCAATTTTTTTATATTTAATCTCAATTCGCTCAATGTAGCGATTAATATTTCTCGTTACAATGTTTTGCTGTATTTAACGTACTTTTAAGTATTTCTTTATTTTATTCCGAGAAATATTTTCTTTTGTAATTGAGATCGCAATGCCTATCCCACAATTAAATCATATTTTATAGAACATTCTTTTGTACAGAATTGTTTTGTATTTTATAAATAAATATCGCAATTTTTAAACCAAAATAAAAGTCTTTTAACGAGCCACGTTTACTCTTAAGTTTTGGGGTTCTTTCTTTTAAAGTACCACCCATTAAATTCTATTTATTTTGCTTCCCCTTCTGAACAACAAGAAGTTTTCTTGTGTATGTTCATGATATGTTTCGATAATAAAGTTATTATCTCGACTTATATCTCTATTTTCTTTCTTGACATGAATCTGTCCTTATATACCTTACGCACCCTGTAAAATGTTTGAGAAGAAATTTTTTGATTTAGCCAATTTTTTGATTTAGCCATAAACAAATGCACTACATCAATGACATAAAATAATTTACGAGAGGAATCCTTTGTGTGGATACTGGAAATCTCGTTGGGTTGCAGAGACTCCTGTATTTTCTATTGATTGCATTATTGTCAGTGACTATGGCAATAACATTATATCCAATGTCTTCTAGTCCAAGAATAATTTTTTTAAGATTTCATGTAAGAATTCTGCTTTCATTGACCTAACTGGTAGAACGTGCACTACATCTTTGAAAGGAGAAGCTATACTCTGAATCATGAATACATGGTCACTTGTATCAGCTTCATTACTGTCATATGCCTGATCAACAAATGCTCCTCCTTTATAATCCATACAGGATTTCAGATGTATTTCATCCAACATTATAATTATAGTTCTATCATAGCTTTCTAAGTATTGGAACTTTTGCTTAGCATAAGACAAGAAATTGGTATCCAACCTTTCTAAAGGCTGCGAATCAATGCACTGTGAACATACTCTTTTAATAGTGCTAGGATGTAGAGAGATGAAGTACAAATTTTGCAAAAATTTATATGCATGCTGTGATATTGAATAAAGAAGTGATGCCAGAATAAATATTTCAGTCGAATATCTTAATGAATTTTTTTGTTGAAAACATGAATCAACTGTTCTTTAATAAACTGAATCACCCTTTTCTTCTCTGGCATTATTTAATTCTCTAATGATTGCAACAAATCTTGAATCACTGATAATTTTTGTGTTAAACCAGTCTCACGATTTGATGAATATGAATGTATCATATTTAAGACTAGCGGAACCGGCAATTATCTAGAATAAATCTATAAACATAGAATTATCATCGCCAAGCCGAAATCGTTGAACCTACAATATAAAATTTCGTCCGTAGTTTTATTTTATATGTAGGGATTCGCTAAGAAACGATTTTACGAAATTCATCACCTAAGAGATAAAATCAGAGATGTAAGTTTGTATGAAAATCTATCATTTTTTAACTTAAATCCTTGATTAAATCCATGAAAATTGGTAAAAAATTAAAAAAGACGTGTTTCATGATTTTTGGAAATTTACCCCTTGAGAAGGGTATTCTAATTAGTTTCAGGGGTTTCGGCTGAGAAATGATTGTATCAAAATTACTTTCTAGAGCACACAATTTATTTTTAATACCGAGAAAGGGATTGGCTGAATTTTAAATTGCGGTATCGTTTAATGGTTTCCAACATTCTACAATACGAATTTGCACACTCTGTTGAATAGTCGCTACGAATATACGAAAATTGTTCTGCATAATCTATAGATAGCAAAAACATTTTTTTTCTTCATTAAAATATAATGTCCATTCACTGATAAAATACACAGATTATTTTATCTATATAGATTTATTTATATACCTTTTTTATAAATACTTTTTATAATTATCACCCTGAAAACGAGAATCATAAAGGCAAACACCGTAGCCGACGAAAAAAGTTGATCAGTTAACTTTTCGGTGCAAGCATTAACTTCATCAACCACTCTTGACGTAACATACAAACACAACCAACTAATCATTAACTCAAACAGAACCGGCTGATATGCAAGCAAACGAATATAAAACTAAGCCTATTTCATATACAGGGTGATTCAAATCGTGTGTAAAACAATTTAGGGGGTATTATAGAGGTCAAGGTAAACACAAAAAGTCCTATTAACATGGATCCGAATTTGAACGATAACTGAGATATGAACAGAAATAAAAATGCCGCCATCAAGATAAACAAGTCAGGCAACCGAAATGCCCAGGATCGATAGGAATTTAAGGCATTAGAGAATAAAGAGGAAAGCATTTGATATCTAAAGAAGCCTTTCGTTGTTAAGGATTAGATGAGGATGCTAAGGAAGCCTCTGGTTGCTAAGCAAGCCGTATTTCTAAGGGAAATGTATAGTTCAAACTGAATAAAATTACCTAAAAACTTAAATGGAGAAAGTAGCAATACTCTATGGAAAAGAACATATAAGAATCTTTTAATCTGTAAGTATTCCTATTTAATGAAATAAGCGTTAATTGTTAAAGCGTTCTGTGTAAGGGTCAATTATTCTTCATAAACTATTGCCAACGCTTTTCTACGTAACTATGTACCATTCAAGGAATGATTAGCTACTAGCTATTGTTAAAATATGCCTAACACAAATTAACTATTGATAATATAAGGCTTAAATAATTATATGCCATATCATAGCATTGAAAGTTTCCAATGGTTTCATAATGGTTTCATTAAAACCATTATCATCATGGAACGAATTTCGATTATGAATAATTTTACGTTATATTCATTCATGACACGTCGTTCCATGTTGTTTGATAAATTACATGCCATATCTTAGCATAGAAAGTATCAAATGGACCATAATGGTTCCACTAAACCACGTACCTTTGAACCAATTTCGATTATGATTAATTTTACGATTTATTCTTTCATGACACATCATTTCAAGTTGTTAGATATATTAGACACTATATGTTAGCATTGAAAGTTTACCATTAACCATAATGGGTCCACTAAACCAGGTGCATTTGAGCCAATTTCGACTGTCATTAATTTTCCGTTAATATTCAAACATGATATGTTATTTCAAGCTGTTTGATATAATACATGCCATATCTTAGCATTGGAAGTTTCCAGTGGACCATAATGATACCACTAAACCACAGACCATTAAACCAGTTTTGACCAACGATATGAAATGAGTAGATCGCTCATGAGCTGCTTTCAGCGCCACCAACGCGTCCCCATTTGAAAGCCTGTCGGCCATTGCTTTGGTTGGCGAAAAATGGCCTACATCGTATGTTTACGTATGAAGTTTGCGTAGACAAACACAGTAAAACTCAATGCCGATTTCTTGTCCAGATTTAAATTGTAGTAATAGATATATTAAAGGTTCACCACTGACTTTTCACAGGTGTGTTTTTATCTTTCTGGGTCTTTGTCATGTAAAAATTCTGGTCATCTTTTATATCGTGGTTGTTGATACATAAAAGATGTCGATATTCAAACACGTTACCGTCGTTTCAGTGGTAACAGAATGATTGTTTAGAGGTATTTATGAAATTATATACCGCATTTATTAAAAAGCATATAAATCTGGGAGAGGTCGCTTAAGAAATTTCAGACTACAAGCACGATGTTGGTGGGGTGCTTTCTCAGCTGGCGACAACGCGGATATATAGTAATAGCGCTTTAACTGGCGATGTTGTTCTGCCAACCACAGTAATGGCGCCTACACTAACAATAGAGATTAGTTTCACTTTTCGCCGCCTTCAAATTGCCCCAAAAATGGCGACCACATAAGCGATCTACTCATTTTATATCGTTGGTTTTGACTGATATTGATCATCATGGAATACCATCACGTGTCTTCACTTAATTCACAAGCCTTTTCTTTACTTTAGCTATAGAATGCCAAATATAGAACAGTATTTGGCAATGCACAGGGCATTTATACATGTAATTGTATAGTGAAAAACGTGGTTCCCTATATTATTTTTGACCTTTTGAACCGGAAATATTTCACCGATTTTTTCCATCAACGAACTCAGTCTTTCGTTTTCCCTAAGTTCTCGAATGGCGAAAGCTGAAGTCGAAAATTCGGAAGCTGAAGTGCGGACGGACGGACGGACGCACATTGTGAAAAATAAGTACCTATCGGTCCTGACAAGTTAATAACTCAGGTTCTGTAAAGCCTAGATTAATGAAATTTGAGAGAATAACAGGGTACATAAAACTGTGTATAACGTTAAAATTTGATCGAATTCCACAATTTACTCATTCAACATCATAACACGCGTTCACTTGTGAGTACTAACCAGCACTTGTTACAATTTTGACTGCGTAACGCGGAAACTTCTCGTTGGAATTCGATCAAATTTTAATGTTATACACAGACTTAAGGACCGTGTTATTCCTCCAAATTTCATTAATCTATGCTTTACAGAATCTGAGTTATTAACTTGTTGATCTTGGTGGCGGCATTTTTATTTCTGTTCAAACCTCATTTATCGTTCAAATTCGGACCCTTGTTCAAAAGACTTTTAGTGTTTACCGTGACCGCTATAATATCCCCTTAAATTGTTTTACACACGATTTGTATCACCATGTATAGGGGTAACAAAAAGATAAGGACAGTGGAATATCTGGAGAAACATACATCGGATCGAAAAAACAAAAAACACGTGTTTAATATTTTCCAATAAGCTATTCAATGATGCCAAACGCTACCCCTCCCCCCATCACTATCTCCTAAGATCTTAAAAAGTAATCCCTTTATTTAATCAAATTCTGACTTCGGATTCTTAAGATCAAAAAGTAGAATCGAATGTCTCTTAGCCCAATCACTCTTTGTCTTCATCGAAAAATTAATGTCAAACCTTTAAAATTCTACACATTCAATGACTGTATTTCCCAAACGGTTTAATCAATTGTTGGATCAAAACACCAGGAGTAAACCATTTCTCAAATGTTGGGTACAATCTCAAAATACCATTAAAATAGGAGTTCCTATTTATTATTTCAATGTTTCTCCCGCCCCCGCTTTCAAAGGGTGGGGGTAGGGGGTCGGATTTGATTTCATTGGTTAGTTTTTAAAAATATTAAACATGTGTTTTTTGTTTTTTTTGTCTTTTCGATCCGATGTTTATTTATCCAGATATTCCACTGTCTCGGTATTTTTTTTACACGCTGTACATAGATGTTTACATTACAAATTTGCATTCCCTATTATACCCCCTTCATAAATAGGGATTAATTTCGTAAAGTCCTTTCAAAGTGGGTGCTTACGTCACAAAATAAACCTATTGTCAAAACTTGATGTAATTAGCTTCAGTGATTTCGGCTTGACATTGATGAATCATGGAACAACCTATTGAACAAACAACCAATGCATTGCAGGAACGCGGGTGTTTACAGATAACAAACTCCATGCAAAATGGTGCAGCAACGCATGCGGATCGCCTAAGAAAGGAACCTTCGTACCAGTTCGGCGATGCAGGTATTCTGTAGAGACACTTTCCAGATGCGTGGCCTGACCAATCTTTAATCCATGTGACTTCTGGCTGTGGGGAACCCTGAAGAATCGTTTTTATCATGGAAGCATACAAACTTTGCCTGAAGTAAAATGCGCAGTTTAAAATACATCCAGCGCCATCTCTCAGTATTGAAAATAAATTTTGTGCTATAGAAAGTAATTTTGTTACAATCATTGCTCAGTCGAAACCCCTGAAGCTAATTAGATTACCCTCTCAAGGAGTAAATTTCCAAACATCATGAAACACGTCTTTCTTAATTTCTTACCAAAGTGCCATATACCAATTGTTATGGATTTAATCATATATTTAACTTAAAAATGACGGATTTTCATAAAAACTTACATCTTCTATTTGACCCCCTCAGGGGATGAATTTCGTAAAATCCTTTCTTAGTGAGTGTCTCTACATTATAAAAAACAAACAAACTATAGACCAAATTTCACATTAATAGCTTCGGCGGTTTCGGCTCGGCGATGATAAATCAGTCAATCAGTCAGGACATGTAATTTTATATTTATAGATTTATCAATAGCAAAACATTGCTAAGTACGCTGGTAATCTAATATAACAATTCTCTTATCCGTCCGTCCGTCCGTCCGAGGCCAACAAAGAAAGTTACAACAATCCGTCCGAAGCCAGGAATTGTTGTGCTTTAAGACAATACTCAGTCATTGTTATTATTTAAATAAATAAACTGAAAAAATAATCATTCTTTTGGTCAATCCAAAGCCAGGGATTGTTGTGGTAAAATAATACTCAGCTACTGTCGTGAATTAAACAAGTTAACAGAAAAAATGTTTTATGTAGTTCAGTATATTGTTGCAGAATATTAAATTTTGAAAACCATTGATGCTCCACTTTCATTTCTTTACTCTTTAACCTGTACGGTACTTGTACTGAGAGTCAAGGCAGATTAGAATGGACCAGTCCCTTCTGAATGAAAATAGGGCAGCAGGTATACGTTTGGGATGCGCTCGTCACGTGCTCTCTCCTGACAATAATAAGCGATAGCGGCTGACAGCAGCATTGCTAAAGTCTCTGCCGACTGCCTCGAATTGCAGAGTTCGAATCCGATATGGACATACATTTTTAGGGTTTTGGCATCAACTAAAACCCTATTAACGACGGTACAGAAGTATGTAACATGTATGTCACACGCCATAACTTTTGAACGGATTGACCTAGCGGCTTGAAATTTTCTACACACGTAGGCTCTATACAGAGGACGGAGTGAAAAATATAGCGAATCCTCTAGGGTGGACCAAACTATGTGTTTTTGTGGTTTCCCCAACTGACCTCATTTCATGTCTATGGAGTTTTGATTGCGTTCTAGCAATTTGTGTAGTCAGAGTTTGACTGTTTGACGTCAGAATTTAGAGAACTGTATTTGAAGTATAGCGAATCCTCGTAACATTTTGATGCCATAACTTTTGAAAGGATTGACCTAGAGGCTTGAAATTTTGTACCCTATACAGAGGACGGTGCGAAAGATATATAGCGAATCCTCTTGGGTGGCCCGGGGCCCCTCAGGGGCCACTTGTATGAATTTTATGGATCCTTTTTTATCTTTTGAACAAAGAGGGCAAAAATCCTGAAATTTCTTAAATTTGTAGTGCTGTTCTAAAAAATACAACTGTTAAAGCCAATACACAAGAAATGTGCTGTAGGCCTCAAATACAAATCAAGTTATAACTTTTGAACGGAAAGGTCTAGAAACCTGAAATTTTGTATATTTTTAGTTTGGTACTAAAAAAATATTGCAAATATACAAAAAAAGTAATGAAGACCCCAGCAGAGCTCTACAGGCCCCAAACTCAAGCAAAACTACAATTTTTAAACGAAAAGGTCTAGAAATCTGAAATTTTGTTTACATATAGAAAATTACTTAAATATTTAGCTAATATACACGAAAAACTTGTATAAAGCTCTTAAGTCTTCACAGGGGCCCTGAAGCCCAAATCACAAATAAGCTCTAACATTTGAATAATAAAAAGGCCTAAGAGATTGAAGTTTTATATTTTTTTATCATGCGTTACTTAAAAATTATAGACTATATCCAAGGAGACTAGTATAGGCCTCGTGGCCCCTTCAAATACAAATGAAGCTATAAAATTTGAAGGGAAAGGCCTACGGTCATGAAATTTTGTTTAATCATTGTCTGGTATTTAAAAATTTAGCTAATCTCTATTAAAAATTCTATAAGTCTGTTGGCAGGGACCTTGCGACAACAATCTCAAATTAAGCTATAAATGTAAAACCAGAAGTCCTGAAATGTTTTATATTTATAATGTTTTGCTTAAAATTTTATCTATTACACACAAAACTTGATATAGTCCTCTGAGGCCTCGGCAGGGGCCGCGAGGCTCTAAATACAAATCAAGCTATAAGTTTTGTACGAAACAGCCTAAAAACCTGATATTTTGTATTTGCGCCCCTCCACTTATTATAGTCACGAGCCCCTACAGCTCACAACATTTTGAAGCTAAAATTCTTTTATCGTTCGATAACGATGCCTTAACTAATTTTTTTTTGTTCATTATCGCGTTTTTGATTTCTTTTAAATTTTAACAGTGTATGTAAAGGACACCATAAAGAGATTAAAATGTTTTTATCCAAGTGTGCAATTTGATCTGTTTATTTGAGGGTTTAAACAACTTTACATGTCATGCTTTATTACTTTTCCAAAATTCCTCTTTTGTTCAAATCATTTAATATTCCCTACTATCTTCTATCTATATATATATAAATAAGGATGTTTGTTTGTTTGTTTGTGGGTCTGTGGGTTCGTTTGTTTGTCTTTTATACAAATCTACAGTTTTATTCCGATCTTGATGAAACTTTGCATACTTGGCCTTCATAGCATGAGGAAGGTCACTGTCTACCTCAGATTTCGGAAAAATAATAAATATCAATAAAAAAATCGATATTCATGGTTATGGCAAAGCATATTAATGAGAAATATTTCATGACCAACAAGGGAAAGTTTGTGCAACAACAGATATCAACTATGGTATCAACACGCAATTCACAAACACACTGCATGGACCAACAATATATATCTCACGACCAACAATGCAAATAAAATTTTGTGCAACAATAAGTATCAACAATGGTGTCAACACGCAATGCACCAACGCTATGCAAGGATCAACAATATATGTCTCATGACCAACAATGCATAGAATTCCTGTTATTCAGGCTTTTCTTAGAAAAGAGAATTCTTAGTACTTAACAATTTCTTGAAAATCTTTAAAAATGATCAGTAACTGGAAATAATGAGTTACCAGACTATTGAGAAAGAGTGAAAGACGATAGAGGAAGCACTCGTTTAGCTCCGTGCTGTATTGAGCAAAGGGTAAGCAAGTAAACAGAAGAATCGGCGAGCGCTAGAATGCACAAAGTGATGAATGGCCAAGTTTTGCTTCAACACATCGAAAAAAGAAAGGAAATTGCAACAACATCAAGTGTACATCTAAAGTAAGATTACGTGAGTAAAAAATTATTTAGACTAGAAAGCATCCTTGGAGAGGTCCATCCATTGTGAGCCTTGAAAAATTATTTTTTCTGTAAATCAAGTCCCGGTATATCATCTAGAATGGATTTTTTCAGTGAAGTGGTAAATTCCGGTCTTTCAGATTTTTCTTAGAATGGATAGTCCCTTCGCTCTATATTGTAGTGATTGAGTTATTATTTAACCAATTTGGAGGTTTAATTTAGCTTTTTGAGGTTGTTCTGTTTACTTACAAGCGTATTTATCCCGGGCAAGGCGGGTCAGGTCGTTTGTCAAATATTGTACACTCAAAATGATATCAAATATCAAAATAATTAATTAGTTTATGATGTATTTCATTCCCTTTATGTTATACAAATGTGGTCCAAACTTTTGGCCAGTCTTATATTGATTTTAAGAAATATGAAACTCGTATGAAACTGTGCCTCATACCCCGTTTGGTTTAACTAAGACTCAATCACGCAGTTTGTGTTTAAAATCGTATGAAACTGCCCCACACACCCTGTTTGTATCAACAAAGAATCTATAACGCAGTCTGTGTTTTAGTCCTCGGCTAGTCTTCTCATCTATATAAAGAAGGATGTTTGTTTGTGGGATTGTGGGTTTGTTTGTTTTTTATACAAATCTACAGTTTTATTCTGATCTTGATGAAATTTTGCATACTGGACCTTCAAAGCTTGAGGAAGGTCACTGTCTATCTCAGATTTCGGAAAACTTATAAACATCGATAAAAAATCGATATTCATGGCTATGGCAAGGCATATTAATGAGAAATATCTCATGACCAATAATGCAAGGCAAAGTTTGTACAACAATAAGTATCAACAATGGTATCAGCACGCAATTCACAAAAACACTGCATGGACCAACAATATATATCTTATGATAGCCGGCTCGGTGGCCGAGAGGGTTAAGGCACAGTTCTTTCTGCTCTCGACACCAGCGAGTCGCGGGTTCGAATCCCGCCCAGGGCATGGATGTTTGTGTTTGTTTCCATAATCATTCTCTCATCGTCATTAGGGGATAGTGCAATAGATTTGTAAAAATCCCGTATCTATAATTATTATTATTATTATATATCTCATGACCAACAATGCAAGGCAAAGTTTGTGCAACAATAGGCCCTTCGTGTTCGCATCAACAACGGTATCAAAGCGCAATTCACCAATAACAATGAGCACAGAATGATGATGTAATGTTAGAGCAATCTTTCCAAGAAGTATAACAATGAACATAAAATTATGATGCAATATGGATAAGTTTCAATTTGTAACAATGCATAGAATTCCTGTTATTCAGGCTTTTCTTAGAAAAGAGAGTTCTTAGTACTTAAAAATTTCTTGAAAATCTTTAAAAATGATCAGTAACTGGAGATAATGGAGAGTTAGCAGACTATTGAGAAAGAGTGGAAAGACGATATATAAAGAAGTATGATTAACTTAAGAATAAAATAAAACTCTTTTTCCACAACGAAACAGGAATTGAACAAACATAAAAAGAAAAAGACCGAAAATAAAATGAAAAAATACAACCTGAGTCTGTAAGCGCTTTTCGAAAGCTTTGCTTTAATCATTCAGCAGCCAAGGAGTCCCTCGAGAGAACTTGAGAGAACTAACTTGGAATAGAACATGCTGAGTATTTATAACGAACGGAAGCCAATCAAGACAAAAAGATCCAACTGAATTTTATTGATTGGGTAAGTGCGTCGCCCATTTGATCAATGGTGATTCGCTAATAGGACCCCTATCTAAGTTGAGTAATAATTTTTTATCTGTTTTTTCAATGGCTAAGCTTTCGAAGGCGTCCAGAAGGTGTTTCTTGTTTATTGACTCAATAAGTTTTACATTGCTTAATAAGAATTCATGCCCGGTATCTAGCGAGTGTTTGGCTATGGATGACTGATTCCCTCTACCATATCTTGTGTGTCTCATGTGTTCTTCGAATCTTGTTTCAATATTCCGGCAAGTTTGTCCTTTGTATCTCATGGGGCATTGGGAACATCTAGCTTCATATATTCCTGATTTCTGTAGTGGTGGAATCGGGTCTTTTGTATTAGGTAATAAATGCCTGGTCTGGTTGGGATTGCTAAAAGATAACGAAATATTAAAAGATTTAAAGACAGAATTGAGACCTTTGATTAAAGATTTATTGTAAGGTAAGTATATGACTCTCCCTCTATTTTTAGTCCGGTTGAGGGTAGTGATTTCGTCCATGAACTTTTTTAACTTCCTCTTCCTTACCAAATCGGTGATGGTACGTGTGCTGTAGCCATTTTTAACTGCAATATTCTGAATCAAGGAAATTTTTTTTTTAATGAGGATTGACCTAGTGGGAGATTAATAGCTCTGTCAATCATCGAACGGATTGAATTACATACCAAGCGATTCAAGCCACCCTTGGAATCAAAAAATATCTACTTTCATTTCGATGAGATTTTTCATAGATTGGATAGTCCATTGCGCTTTTTGTTATATTCATTGAGTTATTATTTAACCAATTTGAGTAATAATTTAACTTCTTGAGATTGTTCTGTTTACTTACAAGTGTAATTATCCCGGGCAACGCTGGGTCCTCTGCTATTCTCTCTCTATATATAAAAAAGGATGTTTGTTTGTTTGTTTGTTTGTGGTTTTGTGTGTTTAATTGTTTGTTTTTTATACAAATCTACAGTGTTATTCCGATCTTGATAAAATATCGCATACATGACCTTCAAAGCATGAGGAAGGTCACTGTTTACCTCACATTTCGAAAAAATAATAATTATTGATAAAAAATCGATATTCATGGTTATGGCAAGGCATATTAATGAGAAATATCTCATATCCATCAATTCAAGGCAAAGTTTGTGCAACAATACGTACAACAATGGTATCAACACGCAATTCACAGACACTCTGCACGGATTAACAATATATATCTCATGACCAACATTGCAAACAAAGTTTGTGCAACAATAGGTACCAACAATTGTGTCAACACGCAATTCACCAATAACAATGAGCACAAAATGATGATGCAATGATTAAGCTATCCTTTCCAAGAATTATAACAATGAACATAAAATGATGATGCAATATGGATAAGTTTCAATTTGTAACAATGCATAAAATTCCTGTTATTCAGGTTTTTCTTAGAAAAGAGAGTTCTACGTACTTAAACATTTCTTGAAAATCTTTAAAAATGATCAGCAACTGGAGATAATGAAGAGTTAGCACACTATTGAGAAGGAGTGGAAAGACGTATTGAGCAAATCGGAAGCAAGTAAATAGAAGAATCGGCGATCGCTAGACTACACAAAGTGATGCATGGCCATGTTTTGCTTCAATACATCGAGAGAAGAAAGGGAATTGTAACAACATCAAGTATACATCTGAAATTAGATTACGTGAGTAAGAAATTATCGGTGAGGTCCATCCATTGTGAGCCTTTAAAATTTTTTTCGAAAATTCATTAAGAATTTTTACTGTATTATATGTGTTTTCATGTGTTTATTTTAAACTTTTTTTAAGATTGTTCTGTTTACCTACACGTGTAATCCCGGGCAACGCCGGGTACCTTTGCCAGTCTATCTATATACCGGGTGGGCAAGAAATAACGTGAGGTGTTCAGAGTTCGCTAGCGGAATTCTATTAGGCCAAATGCAGTACATTTTAGTGTTTATACTTAGTAGAGCATGCAGTTTCGATTTCTGCAAAAAAAATACCAAAATTCGCCATAGGGGTCGCTTATTTCAAGAAAAAAATGAATACATTTGCATAAGCGCGTTCCGTGTTGAGCAATCATTACAATAAAAGGCAAGGCTGAGGATTTCCCATCATTCACGAACGAATGGCCTGACGATGACGCTTACTCTGCCTGACCGGGCGTTATTAGTCGAGTTGTTTTATCAGAAGAGCGAAAATGCAAGTGCTGCCCTTCGTGAATTCCGGCGATTGAATACGTTACGAAGAGGACCGATGAGCATAACTAACTTATGGAAAATGATTAAACGATTTGAATCTACCGGAACTCTAGGAGTGCAACCAGGCCGGGGACGCAAACGAATCAGGCAGCAACACGTTGAAGAAGTTGCAACTGCTGTTGTGGAACAGGAGATGACTACTGTGCAGGGTACCAGCAGTGCACACGCAATAGCACGCCAAACAGATATCCCATATTCGACGGTGAGGAAAATATTGCATATTGACATATTATCCATATAAACTCACACCTGTTCAACAATTGCTTCCTGGAGATGAACGTACCCGAACTGACTTTTCGTTGAGGTTTTTATCACGTATGGAAGTGGATGATGCATGGCCATGGCAAATTTTATGGAGTGATGAGACACATTTTTATTTGAATGGTGATATCAATACCCACAACTGCCGTATTTGGGCTGCATCAAATCCACAAATGTATTTGCCAACTCCTATGCATTCACCGAAACTAACAGTATGGTGCGGCTTTACTGCTTCTTTCATCATCGGCCCGTACTTTTTTGAAGAAATCCGTCCCCGTGGACCGGTGACTTGTTCCGTCAATTCTGCCAGGTATGCCGATATGCTTGAGAATTTTGCAGGAAAAGGGTAGTCTGGGTTCTACAATTTTTATGCAGGATGGTGAACCCAGTAAGTCACCAAAGTCTCCAGTGCTCCCAAGTAAGTTTCAAAGCTCAATGATGTACATGGAAACGATTAGCAAGCATTCACCCGGGAAAACTGAAAAAGATTAGTACAAAAGGTCACCACCAACATTCAACATGCTTTCAGTAAATGGTGGAGGCCACATTCAACATGTAACTAATTTTAGTAACGATTAAAGACTTCTTAACCTGTGTCTTCGTGTTTAATTTCGTATACGAATTAAATTAAATCTCATAGAGCGCCATTCCATGTTGGTGGTGACCTTTTGAACTAATTGTTTTTTGGTGGTTATGAACTTCCCATGCCCTCTTGTATAATATTACCAAGTATTATAGCTTTTGGTCCAGTAATTTTTTTTATGGCCATGTGAAAATGGAATTTTAATTTTAAAGACCTTGTAATTTTGTTACACCTTCAACAATCCCACCTTCATTGTTGCCAACAAACGAAAATGATTGTTAACATCCAAGATGAAGACAATGAAAGTTGGATTGTTGCTAGCACCCCGATGATTAGGTGACTTTCGCTTCCAGACCTTTTATCTCGTTGGCCTCGTCGACAGAGCGAGTGACGTAATTTCTCGACCAACCAACAAGCAGATTATGATCAGCAACTTCCGATATTGCTGCATGGGCATCCATATATTGATGACAGAACAATATATGAATTAGTCTTCTTCCGATATTTGTTCTGCATCAATATTTAGTTGACGCTACATAGAAAACTACATGTTAATAGTGAATTGTAATGGTGACAATTTGATAGTGTAGTATGATAAAAGTTTATTCATGATGCATCAAATTTTATTGTTGCTTCAACAAACAAGCGCTCTTCAACTCCCTTATTGTTGCTACATCTAAAGCATATCTCTCCGCGTTTATTTCTTAATTTTCTGCAATATTTCCCTTTATTCATATCCATACTGGACGGATAATATTTGGCTTTGCTATTACAAGGTGTCTTATCATCTGCTGTATTTTCACTTTTTCCCATTTAATTCAACGATCCCTATCCAATGTGTGATGTCACATATTTTAAATATGATAGATAATGATAAAATTTCCAATCTAAATTAATTAGTTTTATTTATTTTAACGCTTATATTTATATGTAAACTGGTGGAAAGATATTTATTTTTTGCCCACTGTATATACAGAGGAGCCCAAAATGTATACACACGTAAACAAAGAAAAAAAAACTTTCTTAGAGATTGATCGCACATTCATGCAGGTATAAAAGGATGAATATAAATCGTCTCTAGTTTTACTGATCTTATTCAATGTCTGGCAAACTCGTCGAAGCATTCTCCTGGGTCGAGCTTTTGGACATGAGATCGCGGTTTGGTAAGCATCGCTCATACGTCAAAATTGCGTAATATCAGAGCAATTACCATTGGAAGGCTTTGACATTACGCAATTGTGACGTATGAGTGATGCTTACTAAACCGCGATCTCATGTCCAAAAACTCGCCTCTGGTCTAGGAGAAAATTTTTTGATCGTGTTTTCTTCGTTCAGCGCATGAAATAATCTTGGCATGTAAACATACCCTTTTGCTGTTATGGAAAAAAACGTACATAATATATTTTCAAGTGTGAATTTGTTGTTTAAGTTAGGTTTTTCATATTGGTATAGTATATTTAAAAAGTTTTTCTAATATCACAATACGAGCTTATTAATATGTTTATAAATTATTATAAATGATGAAATAATTTTAATTTAAACTGTTCGACTTTCTTCTTATGAGCATCTAAATGCAGTGCAATATTGTTAATGAAAATAAATTCTAGGTAGTAGTGTATTTCCTAGCTTTTTTACGGAGTAGCAATATGCTTTGGTGTTCAAGTTTACATTATAGAAAGTATTTCATGAGTTGGATCATTATTTTTCCCACGGCGGTTTGCGAAATATTCTTAAGAAACATTGTCCCAGGGAAAAATAATTTTAGGGCTGCTATAAATTAACGTACAATTCATGGACAATGCTTAATGGTTATGTTGAAATAGTTTTCACTTTCTAAAGAATAATGAAGGAAAAATTAATAATGAGAGTGATTACACGTGGATGATAAAGAATCCGCTTGGCATCGTATTAAGAAGATTCACGTAATCTCTTAATAAAAGCGGCCATTCATTTTTTTGAATTAATTATAGATAAGTGATTTATGTGAAAGAATCGGGGATAGGGGAGGAATTCTGAGCCCCTTTCAGCAGGTATCAGCGTGAAGTATCAAAGTCTAGGGAATATCGAGCGAGAAAACAATACGAGAGTCCCGAAAGGCTTAGCCAGGAGAAAAGCGTTAATTACTCGGAGGAACAACAGGGTCGGAGATAATGAACCGGTGTTTCTCTCTCTCTCTTCGCTGGCTGTAAATTGGATTTTTCTCGGAACAAACCGATTAATTGTAACGTGGCCTAAGAAAACCAGCCGGAGTAATTGCTCTCGAATGAAAGCAGCAAAGGGACGAATGAAAAAAAAATCAATAAACGAATGAACACAGATGAATAGTATGAAAACTTAAAGAAAACTTTTCCTTTCTATTTTTAGAGCGAAGACAAAATAATGACTTTCCCATCGGAAAGGGAACACAAATATTTATCTTTTGGTGTAAAAGGATTTGCTTTCCAGATTAGAGGCCCTTGATTTTCCTAACATTTCAGACGCAAATTCCAATAAGAAAGCAACGATCCTAAATCTAATGTTCTTTCTGGTATTATTTCTTTTAAAGATCTTAAGGTCTAAAAATCTCCGGTATATTTTTCATTAATATAATTTTAATTTTATTCATAATGATCCACGCCATAAACGAATGCAGATTATTATATACGTAGTTTATAATTATACAAGCAGAACCCGTGCGAAAAGATTTTCGCACAATATAGTCATATTATTAAAAGTGAATATTATTTTTCATCAGTGTCCTGCATTTCCAAAGGCTTATACAGGATGTCCCATTTAAGCTGACAAATCAAAATAACTGAAAAAAGTAGGCATCATACATAGAAATTAGAAAATACGTGTTTAATATCTTTTTAAAATGCCATCCAATGATACCAAACTTATCCCCCCCCCCCCCCCCCCAACCCCTACAAGCCTATAATGTTTAGTTTTCTATTAAACATTTCCTATAAGCCGCTGTTGAAAATTATTTTGAATAAATAATATTCTAAGTAATGGTTGAAAATAATCTGGCTGCAATAACTGTATATATAAAAATTCAGGCTCAGGGTGCGTCTGTATATGTTCTAAAAACTTTTGAACCACTTATCCGATTGAGCTCACATTTGCAACATATATTCCTTAGGTCCAGAGTAAGGTTTACATGTCTCTAAAGTAGGGGGGGGGGATAAAAATCATATATCTTGGTTTATGTTTGTTTGTTTACTCAAAAGATGGCGGCAGAGTTTTTTATCTTTTCATGGAAACCGAAACTGGACTAACTGCGCACAAGCAGGACAGGAGAAAAACGTCCGTTTTCCTCCGGATATGTTGTAGTGTTTACACATTTCAAGGGAGGAAACGCAAGTTTTTTGATGTATTGCTTCTGCGCAGTTACTCCAGTTTCGGTTTCATTGGAAAGGTCTATATAAAAATTCAGGATGCGTCTGTAAATGTTCTAAAAACTTTTGAACCACTTTTCCTTTTGAGCTCATACATGCACGAGATGTTCGTTAAGTTCAAGGTAAGGTTTACAAGTGCCGAGTGTCAGGTTGGCCCAAAGGGGAAAAAATAATATTTTGCTTGATCTGTCTGTCGGATATGAGCCTACGACAATGACGTATATTAATAATAGACTCCGAAGCAACTGTTGGAATTTGAAGCAAATTGGGAAGCTCCATGCCCAGAACTGTCATGGCCGAAAGTGAGTGAAGATGATGCAAAATACATGGCTAAACATGAGAGTAGCTGATTAATAATTATTTCACACGCCGATCACGGACTGATAAGTTTATCTTTTCGTTTACTTTGTATTTGAAGAATTTTATTATATTTTATAAACAATTTTTCGATCATGGTTTCAATTTCAATTTCGTTTCGATCGTCGTTCAGTATGTATTTTCATTTTAGTTATGTATCTTTGATTTATGCTTGTGGAAAATGAGTCCTGATCCTTTTTCATGTCTGTTTGTACAGTTGTACGCAGAACAACTTCGAGGAATGGTTTTGAATTAATTATTCCTCGGGCCCAAAACTTTCAAAAACAAAGCAGCCAGACCGGTAATTACTACACAGCTCACTCCTGCTCAATTTGCTTCACTTTTTGCCGCTGTTAACAATAGAAATCGGAGTCTATCTTTAATATACGTCATTGACATACGATATGCGCGGACTAGCAATGTATGTCATGCCCTACAATGCAGAGTAAAGTTTCTGCAACAATAGGCCATAAAAAAATACTTTGGCTCTGGTCATGGATGAAGAAATACAGGATGGGAAACTCCATTGTTTTAAAGCGTGATTTTTTTTTTCACTGGCTCTCTCTGGCTATTTGCGTGGGCATTACTCTCTGTCTAGCAGACGACTTTACTTTTCCTATTGGCCTCGATGGCTCAGTGGTTGCGTGATATCCTCTGATCAACACCTCCTAGATAGAAGACCTGATAACGGAAACGTCATACATTGTTACATCATCATTAGTCGACCAAATATAGAGCTTATTATTGGTAGAAATAGGATTAACAATGGTCGACTAATGATGATATAACAGTGTATGACATTTCCGGTATCAGGCCATCTGTCTAGGTGGTGTTGTTTCGATCCCGGCCGAGGATGACGAGGATTTTTTCAGAGGGAAAATACTATTATATAAAAAAGAGCGAAAAATACACTCACTCATTCATTCATTCATTCATTCATTACGAAATCTCCAGAACTATGAAGCCTACAAACTTGAAATTTGGCAAGTACTTGTATACAGAGGGTGAGGGTGAAAGAGGAATAAAATCTAAGCAATATTAGCTCTTTCATTTTTTTCTCTGGGACATTTATTTTGAGATAAAAAAATGTTGAAATCCTACCTGCAGGAAATAGTTGTTTGGAATCTGTGGGTACACTTAAAGATATTGGTATATGAGACACCAGTGGGATCCGAGGAAGAGATGGTAGCCGGAATCGCCATAGCTGCGGACCAGATTCGCGAAGAACCAGGAATTTTTGAAATTTTTATGTCAGTCCATGCGGCGACGATGTGATTCATGCATTCATGCCATTAGAGTGAATTAGAACACTTATTATTGATGAAAATAGGAAAGAAAATTCCACAGCCTAGGTTCGAACCAGGAACCTTCTGCTCACCGTGCAGACGCGCCAACAAATTGCGCCACTGTGGACATGGAAGCATTAACGCTATCTATATGTCCTTAGGGCTGGTTGGAGCAGTACCCAGTTCGTAGGCTGGGACTATCTTTCCTACTGCGTATAATCCTGGTTCGAACCCAGGCTGTGGAATTTTCTTTCCTATTTTCATCAATAATTTCAACATCTGAGGTTTGGCGTGAAAAAAAAAAAAAAAAATCCTCGTAGGACCTTTCATTTATTAATCTGGAACACTTATTGTAAAACATTTTCATGTTTCTTAAAAAACAAGTCATGTTATTGTAGTATGCGCAATGTGTTTTTTTATTCTTTTTATTACATGATTGACCATGATTTTGACGTGGTACTGAAGTACGGGTTGAGTGGCATATTACGTCTACGCGACGTCCAACATTTTTTATCTCAAAAACAATACCCAGAGAAAAAAATGAAAGAGGGAAATGTTGCTTAGATTTGATCCCTCTATCACACCCCATGTTTGTACACTATCCTGTATACATAAATATGAAAAACTATATTTATCTCCGAGCGACGCCGGGTACTTCAACTAGTATTTTATAAACAATTTTTCGATCGTGGTTTCAATTTCAATTTCGTTTCGATCGTCGTTTCGTTTCAGTATGTATTTTCATTTTAGTTATGTATTTTTGATTTATGCTTGTGGAAAATATCGTCGCTGATCTTTTTTGTACAGTTGTACGCAGAATAACTTCGAGGAATGGTTTTGAATTAATTATTCCTCGGGCCCAAAACTTTGAAAAACAAAGCAGCCAGACAGGTAATTACTACGCGGCTCACTCCTGCCCAGAAGTGTCATGGCTCAATTTGCTTCACTTTTTGCCGCTTCTACGGGCATTAGAGCTACACCACCTAGACAGATAGCCTGATGCCGGAAATGTCATACACTGTTATATCATCACTAGTCGACCATTGTTAATCCTATTTCTACCAATAATAAGCCCTATATTTGGTTGACTAATGATGATGTAACAATGTATGACGTTTCCGTTATTAGGTCTTCTATCTAAAAAGTGTTGATTGGAGGATATCACGCAACCACTGAGTCATCGAGGCCAATAAGGAAAAGTAAAGTCGTCTGATAGACAGAGAGTAATGCCCACGCAAATAGCCAGAGAGAGCCAGTGAAAAAAAATCACGCTTTAAACAATGGAGTTTCCCATCCTGTATTTCTTCATCCATGATCATAGCCAAAGTAATTTTTTATGGTCTATTGTTGCAGAAACTTTACTCTGCATTGTAGGACATGACATACATTGTTGGTCCGCGCATATCGTATGTCATTGACGTATATTAAAGATAGACTCCGATTTATATTGTTAACAGCGGCAAAAAGTGAAGCAAATAGAGCCATGACAGTTCTGGGCAGGAGTGAGCCGTGTAGTAATTACCTGTCTGGCTGCTATGTTTTTGAAAGTTTTGGGCCCGAGGAATAATTAATTCAAAACCATTCCTCGAAGTTGTTCTGCGTACAACTGTACAAACAGACATGAAAAAGGATCAGGAATCATTTTTCACGAGCATAAATCAAAAATACGTAACTAAAATGAAAATACATACTGAACGACGATCGAAACGAAATTGAAATTGAAACCATGATCGAAAAATTGTTTATAAAATATAATAAAATTCTTCAAATACAAAGTAAATGAAAAGATAAACTTATCAGTCCGTGATCGGCGTGTGAAAGAATTATTAATCAGCTACTCTCCTGTTTAGCCATGTGTTTTGCATCATCTTCACTCACTTTCGGCCATGACAGTTCTGGGCATGGAGCTTCCCAATTTGTTTCAAATTCCAACAGTTGCTTCGGAGTCTATCTTTAATATACGTCATTGACGTGGGCTCATGTCCGACAGATAGATCAAGCAAAATATTATTTTTACCCTTTCCCCTTTGGGCCAACCTGACACTCGGCATAGGTAAACCTTACCTTGAACCTAACGAACATCTCGTGCATGAGCTCAAAAGGAAAAGTGGTTCAATAGTTTTTAGAACATTTACAAACGCATCCTGAATTTTTATATAGACCTTTCCAATGAAACCGAAACTGGAGTAACTGCGCAGAAGCAGGACAGCAAAAAACTTGCGTTTCCTCCCTTGAAATGTGCAAACACTACAACACATCCGTAGGAAAACGGAAGTTTTTCTCCTTTCCTGCTCTTGCGCAGTTAGTCCAGTTTCGGTTTCCATGAAAAGATAAACAACTCTGCCGCCATCTCTTGAGTAAACAAACAAACATAAACCAACATATATGATTTTTACCTCTTCCCCCCCCTACTTTAGAGACATGTAAACCTTACTCTGGGCCTAAGGAATATATGTTGCAAATATGAGCTCAATCGGATAAGTGGTTCAAAAGTTTTTAGAACATTTACAGACGTACCCTGAGCCTGAATTTTTATATATAAAGATAAATTGAGGTTTTAAATAATAAATTGCTGTATTGACTTCCCAACTTTTACTATTTGCAAGCTATATCTGTTCGCTGACGATGCGGCCATCATGACTACTGACCGCAATCCCGCCCACGTCATATCACGATTACAAAAGGCCTTTCATCTGTGCCGGAAATGGTTTGTAAAGTGGAGACTCGATCTAGACGTTGACAAGTGCAAGGCGATGTTCATGACGAAGAAACATCGAAAACCCCCGAGTCCCCTCTTCCTTTCTGATAAAGAGCTCGAGTGGGTAAGAAATTATAAATACCTCTGTGTGGTGGTAGATGCCAGGCTAAACTGGGGTGACCACGTCTCCTATGCGATAAGTAGAGCAAAGAAGGCAAAGTTCAGTCTGGTTGCTCTTCTTCAGGCAAAGTTCATTCTGGGGCGAAACAGCGCCCTTGGAATGGATAGCAAACTTTTGCTTTACAAATTGGTTATACGAGTCATTCTTCTTTATTGTATGCCTGCCTGGGCTACAATATGCAAATCCAGATGGAAGAATCTCTAAACTTTCCAAAACGTTACCCTGAGGACTATCGCCCAATTCGACAGGAGAGTCGGAACAAATATTTCTATTGCTGAAGTTTTCCTTATACCTTAAATTGGTAGCTATGTCCAGGAGTCACTGAAGAAGTTGCTTCCGAAGATTAAGGACCATTCCAATCCTCTGGAGCAGATATTCTGGAGCATCCACTCACGTTTAGAAGTTTCCTCAGGCATCGCAGGCCTCGATACGTCCTGGACATCAATTTCGACGACATCCAAAAGGCCATCTTTCCCGAATACTGGATCTCATAGCTCCTCGTGCCCCTCGTCAATCAACAATCAATTCCATCGTCCTTATAGGAAAGGACCCCATCTTATACTCTGGATGACTTAAGTAGGTCTCATCGGGTTTTTGCATAGTTCAGTGCACTTCCCCTGGTTACTTCCTGGATGAGTATGACAGTGAAAGCGTTACTTTCGGAACACTCGTCTCGTTTTCCCTGCGCTGTTCGATTGTCGATTGTCGATATCTGTAAAATCACTCACTGATGAAGGAATTATGAATTCCGAAATGTACATCTGAGTCATTAAAAAAAATATATAATTTTTGTGGATTTGTGTTTTTTTCTTTATTCCGATATTGTATATTGGTGTCCACAGTTTCTGGCTATTTAGTTTTATTTATCTAAATATTATTATATTTAGGCTAAATTGTCTCTTCCCCCGTCCCACTGTGGAAAATTAAGGTCTGTTTCGGACCAAATTGTCCCCTATCGATAACTTTTTTGTTACTAAAGAAAGACTGCAAAAATTTTGCACAAATATAAAGTAGTATATGGCCCTTCCAATGAATTGCTTTTTATTAGAATTTTTCGTAATATAAAATTTTTAAAAAATAAATAAAAAACCAAAACTTCAAAATTGGTATTGATTTTATTTTTAACTAAAAATATTACTTTCTAAGTGTATGAAAATACCTTAAAATAGCTTAGAAAACGACAAAATATACATAAAATGCTTACCTACCAATTATAGAAATATTTTGAATAGTTGGTTAATAACAATTTTTAAGCAGTTATTTCTATGGAATAATGTATAGGTACATTAAAGGGACTATATTACACTTGGGCACCTTCAGATTCTAAAATCAGTTCGTTCACTTTCAAAAGCTACAAAGTATTTTTATCAAGTTTCTGCACATATTTGTTATACGGTTTTCTAATGCTTTCAAATGAACATCAGCAAATCAAAAATTAAAATGCTTTCAAATGAACATCAATAATGAATTGAGTTAATTTAATATTTAATATTGAAAAAAAAACAATAAAAAAGGCAATGCGTTGACAAATATGGCGCACAACCTGTTCCTTAATGCCACCTATTTTGAAACGCTTTTACCTGTGTTAACGTGAACACATACACAAACAAAATATATTGTGCACCTCTACAGCACAAGACCTTTCCAACCATATAAGTTTCATACGTATTCGTCCACGTTAACACGGGTAAAAGTGTAATACAAATAATGCGTTCCCGTATTTATACAGGGTGTCACAGAATTCATTGTACAAGCTTCTAGAGTAATTAGTATGGGTGATTCTAAACAAAAAAGTTCATATGATCATGGGTCCGAATTTGAACGATAACTGAGATATGAACAGAAATAAAAATGCCGCCACCAAGATCAACGAGTTAATAACTCAGGTTCTGTAAAGCCTAGATTAAATAAATTTGGGGGAATAACAGGGTACGTAAGACTGTGTATACCGTTAAAACTTGATCGAATTCCAACAAGAAATTTCCGAGTTACTCATTCAACATCATAACACGTGCTCACTTGTGAGTACTAATTAGCACTTGTTACAATTTTGACTGTGTAACTCTGAAACTTCTCGTTGGAATTCGATCAAAATTTTTCCTTCCATTTTTCGATAGAAAAAAAATATATTTGATATCCATAGATTAGTATATCAATAGAAACATTGCAACAATTAGAATTCTTCTGACCATCCTGGGTTTAACAATGGTACTGTCGTATCAATCGAAACATTTACTTTTTTCAAATGGTTTACAACAGCCAATCCCAACAATGGACTTGAAAAATGATTCCTTATTGAATAGTTAAATTTTCAAATTTCAAAAATCTCATTTACGGGGTGACAATTGAAGGGCTGCCTGGAAAAACTTTGTAAGTGACACTTTGTTGATTTTGAGAAAACTGACATTTTAATTTCTAAGCAAACTTGGATTTCCATAGAACTACATTTGAAAAACACGGAATTTCGCAAGGAAAAAACGGCCTTATTGCCCTTGATAAATCCATCACGTGATTTATTGACCTCTCTGTTTTGCTTAATTTTATGTTTACAAACTTTCGGCTGATTTGTCACTTTCAACTATATGAAACGAACTATATGAAATAAAACAACAAATTTTCAAAAACTACCGAGTTCTAAGATTTAATTTAAAGGTTAAAAGTATCTACAGATATTCGGATTTAGTTTATGACATGTTCGATATGCTTGCCATCAATGGCTTATGATGTGGCGCAGACGAAGAGCAAAATTCTGCTGAAGTGTCGAGACATAGATGATTTTTATGACCTCCTGAATGGTTGTTTTGAGCTCAGCGATGGTTGCGAGGTTATTGGCGTAAACTTTGTCTTTAATATTGCCCCATAAAAATATGTCAAATTTACAATCAATATCGTTAGGTTGAGATCAGGTGATTATGGCGGCCAAGCGATTCCCATTACAGTGGCCGTTGGGTATCCTGAAGCCAGAATGCTCTCTCCAACGTGCTCTTTCAGGACATCAAACACTCAATTGGTCCGATTGGGTCGTGCTCCGTCCTGCATGAACCACATCTTTTCTAAATCTGGGTCACTTTCGATAATAGGGATGAGATCATTTTCTAAAATTTTGACAAATCGTTCAGCAATTACAGTGCGTATGCTGAAAAAAAATCCCGACATGCCCTCAATCAACCACTACGTTTTAACTGAATCTCGCCAATTGTTCAAAAGTTATTAAATTTTTTTTCAATATAGCTCAATAGTTGTCACCCTGTTTTATCACCTAAGCAAAACTTGAAGTTGCATTATACAGGGTGTCCCAAACTGGTGTATACGCTGTTTGAAACGTTATAACTCAGCAACGAAATGAGATAGAAATATAATTTTTGTTGTATTTCATTCCTTAAACTTTCTTAATCCCGTACATGTTCAAAATGTCCACCTTCTACCACAGCACACTCCCAACACCGACGTCTTATAGAGTGACATACCGACTGGATTGTCTCTAATGGAAGGATATCATTGATGGAATGTTCAATCTGATCTCTTAATTTCGTCAGTGTTTGTGGGTTTGTGGCGTACATCGTATTCTTTAAAGTTCCCCAAAGGTAGAAGTCGAGAGGGGTTAAATCAGGAGATCGGTAGCTCGAGGGGTTAAGTGGAGAGTGCTTGGACCAAATTCGATGAACACTGGAATTGCCGATCCAATTTCACGAGAGCATTGCCTCACTGACTTCTTTGGGGATCGTGCAAAAACCACCATCACGGCATCAACAGTGGAACGTTATCAGTAGAACTTCTCTTTCTTCCGCACCGACCTTTCAACACATCTTTCACCGTTCCTTCGGCTTCAAACTTGTCTCGGAGTTTTGTTCGTGCTACTCTTGTTGGCGGTGGTGTAGCAAATTCAACCCTCTAACGTCGTTGAACCTCAACAACTTTCTCCACTTTCCAATAACACTTCAGTATACACTGACGTTCATCGAATGAAAGTCTCATTGCCATTTTAGTTTATAAACAAATGAACAACAATGAACGTGTTGCTATGTTTTGCCAGCGCCGTCTGGATCATACTCAACAAACCTTATATTTCTATTTCATTTCGTTGCTGAGCTGTAACGTTTCAAAGAGTGTATACATCAATTTGGGACTAGCAGACTCCTTATGAAAATATTTTCGCAAAAAATAGTTGTATTGTTAAGCACTGGATATTATGCAGAACAGTTTTCATATGTTTGGACAGAACGTTCAGCAGCGTATGCCCTCTCTGTGTGTGGACCTTCGATTGTAGAGTTATGCAAACAATCAAACATAGCACAATTTAAAAAACAGCCAGCGTCACCTCTCGGTATTAAAAATGAAATATACACTATATTCCGGCGGGAAAGTCTTGCAGTCATTGTTGATGCTGCTTCACTGAACAATCGTAAAAATCCTCATTAAACACGAGCCCTCAACGTAGCCCACGAGAAAGACCGGCCTGGGCCAACACCTCCTAGAGAGACTCTATAGGAGGTGTTGCCTGGGCACTCAAAAGTCACCTGACCACAGTATTCTGAGCAACAATCCACTTCATTGTTTCCAACAAACGAAAAAACACAGATTGTTAAAATCCGAGCTGGAGACAATGAAAGTTAGATTGTTGCTCAGACTACTATGGTCAGGTGACTTTTTCGTCGGCTACGACAAAGCAAAGAACGACGTCACAATTTTTTAAGCTGGCAAAAACCTTATTCAGCTCCAGGTAAATTGAATTTTTAAAGTAAAATACAATGGAAAGGAAGAAAGAAAAAATAAAATCCTTTATTAATGGCTCCTTAAGTCACATAGTAAAAGTACTGTCAAAATTTCATGTAAAAGAGCTCAGCATTTCGGCTCGGCAATAAAGAATCAGTCAGTCAGAAAATGTTATTTTATATACAGGGCGTTTCAAAAACACTTTTACAAACTTTGGGGACAGGTTCCTTACACCAAAACAAGAAAAAAAGTTCATAATATAAACATATGTCCGGAAATCCTTCGTTTTTGAGTTATTAATGTGTGGGCTGGAATTGTAGGTGACTGTCTGGTAGGTCTACAGGGAATTTACTCAGAACACCTTCCAAGACATACTAGCAGATGTGCCCCTGGAAATAAGAAGAAACATGTGATTTATGCATGATGGAGCTCCAGCATATTTTAGTCTCTGTGTTCGATATTCACTGGCTGGTATCTACCATGAGAGATGGATAGGTAGAGGAGGACCAGTCCCATGGTCTGCACGTTCCCCCAACCTCAATCCTTTGGATTAATTAATGGGGGAACACATTAAACAATGGGTCTATGCAGCAGACAACCCGGATGCAGAAACTCTTCATCGACGTGTCATGGAAGCCTACGAAACCATTCGAAACCGTCAGGAAGTATTTGAAAGGGTGCAACAGTCCGTGATTCGATGAGTGCATGAGTATTTAGAAGCAAAAGGAGGACATTTCGAGCATTTATTATGAGTTTATGTGTATATGAGTTCCAATCGTCTACGTTGTAAACTGTCATTAATAACTTGTATTCACACAATTTGTCACAAACGAAAACATCGCTAATTAACGTCAGGTCTGAGCTGTGAGTAGAATGTTTAAAATGGCGGAAAATTTTGTACACGATGAAGAGAAGCATTATACGAGGGGCAGTCATAAAGTCATTACAATGAACATGAAAGAACGATCGCCTTTGATAATGTGCCACTGGGAAGCGACATCCCTTGGGTGCTAGAGGATACAAAGTGGAGTTTGGTACTGCTAAACGCCGCCAGAGCGTCGAAAGCAACATGGCGCAGAGCGTCGAAAGCAACATGGCGCAGGCCGTCGGAAAACTGGAGATGCGAGCCGTGATAAGGTTCCTGTATTTCAAGGGAAACAACGCATTTGTCCATAGTGACAGGCCGCTCAAAAAATCATCCGGATCAGCCTGACTAATGCCACCTAAAACACAAGGCCTGCTCACTGCCTGCCGACTGCGACATCAAACGAGCACTGCCAAGCCACCCTTCATTGTTTACAACAAGCGACAAAATACTGATTACAACAAGTGTTTTTTCGTTTTTTGACTCAGAAAATAGGCTTTGCTTTTAGGTGGCGTTGGCCTGACACATGTTCAAAAGCCCAGAAACTGCAAAAACCTTGTCATTGCTCACACCTCCAATTTTTCGACGGATTGCGCCATGATGCTTTTGGCCTCTGGCAGCGTTTAGCGGTACTGAAAACCAAACGCCCTTTTGTATTCTCCAGCACTCGAAAGATGTCGCTTCCCATTGGTAACAAGCATTTTCAAAACCGATGTTGTCATGTTGATTGTAATGGCTTTATGACCGCACCTCGTAATCTATCTAGTTTTTCATTTATGGAAGAGGAAATTGGCGAACTTTTTCCACCACTCACTCCTGCCGGCCAAAAGGATTGAATTCCGAATGAATTACTTTCTATATGTTTCTTTATCAGCACTTGATATTTTTATGAAATTAATTTATATTTTTCCTCACTCGATATTTTCTAGAAAGAGGTTTTTTTTTCTCTTAGTAATCAACTGTAATTTCGAAGAAGTTGTTGCTTTCAATTTTTTCTTTCTTCATTTTCCTTACTTCCGCTGTAGTAAGATGATTTTTATTGGCTGTTTTCTACGCAAACAAAAACGCCATTTCCGTACTCTCCGAGGCCAACGAGAGACAGGCCAGTGCACTCAAAAGTTACCTGATCATCGGGGTCCGGGCAAAAATTCATCCTTTATTGAGATTGATATCATGGAAGAAGTAGTTGCTATTTTTATATCGTTATGTTTAAAAAGGCTAACGACACGTATTGTGAGTTTCATTTACTACAAATCGTCGTTTATAACGACATTTTTTTGAATCTAGGCGAAAGTCTATAAAAGCCATTTATTCAATACGGCTTTTATACTCCGTGCCTCGTTAAGCTTCTTGCACAATATTATGTTATACGTTGATCAATGAAAGGAAAATATGTAGATGAGGGCAAACTATAAAATGGTACCAAAAAGTAAATTATTCAACAATTATTGAATATAAGAGGTTCAAAAAAATCAAGGGAGAAGAATCTGATAAGAAAGATGTCTCATTTTAATTCTTCTTCGAAAATGGCAAAAGTTAATTAATCTGGGAAAGAACTCCCATTTGTGTTCATACAAAATTTACATAAATTATCCATCCGAAATGACTTACAGAAAATTATCTTACAGAAAATGCAGAAGAGAAGCTATTTAAACAGCACAGGGACTTTATAATGATCTTATCTCTTGTCATCAATCAATCAAACAATATATAAAATCTTGTAAACATATCAAGGAGGAGCTTTAGCAGGGAAGCAGAAATGCACTTATACATTTATTAAAAAGAAATTAATTCCCCTCCCCTCAAGTAGGGTAAGGCAAGTAGCAGATCCAGCAGTCATCTATTTTTACCCTTTTATCTGCACCTTTTTTACCCCTCCCCAAGTTTTTTAATCAAAAAGTTAATTTTCTTGAATGTAATATGTAGAAAATCTCATATTTTCTTTCCATTCTCATCATTTCTGAACGTATGATATACCACATGCCATATATTGCCATAGTTCAAAAGACCAAGTGACTGCCACCCTCACAAATCCGACCCCAATGGAACAACTGGGCCTGAACTTCATAGTAACGTAGATCTTGCCTAGAGTAATCTGGATACTGAATTTCACGCCTTTACGTACCTAAATAGCAGATAGATATGTTGTCCTCTCTGAATCTCATCCCCGTAATTCCGACCCCAGTGTACCAATCAAAACCAAACTAAGCAGTGCAGATGGACATGCCCATAGGAAGCTACATTCCGAATTTCAACCTTCTATCTCAAAAAATGTAGAAATTATGAAGGGGATGGACTGACATTATAAAACCAATACGTAACTCCATTCTTCCGCTACTTAACAATATAGATTATAAGCACATGAGCAATCGTGCTTCGACAAAGCGCCGATGTTAATAATGCTTTAAAGATGAACAGAAAGTAACAATATATTCCTTCTTGACAAATCGATTGTTATATTACATACCATTATCTTGATATTCTTTACATTCACTGTTTTAGCACGTGAATTCGACTTTTCGATATTGTGAAAAGTTGATACGGCCGACCTAAGACTTTGATGGTCATATTTCTGAAAACAGAATTTGAAAAAGTCAATCCGTTTTCAAGTTATCGTGCAAACGGTGGAAGGACGGATGGCATAACGTACGGATAAACGTACAGACCAAGGGCGCATTCTTAAAAGTAGCTTTTATGCTACAGATTATAATAAAGAAGATCATGTGAGTTCGTTATGGAAACAGTTTTGCATTGTTCTTGCACGTTTAAGCATTGTTGGCGCCGGAACTGAAAAGTAACCTGACGATTATAATCCGGGCAACAGTTTTTAGCAAACTTTAAATAAAATCTTGTAAACATTCCAAGGAGGAGGTTTAGCAGTGAAGCAGAAATGCATTAATACATTTATTAAAAAAAAAATTAACCCCCCCCCCCCAATAGGGTAAGGCAAGTAGCAGATCCTGCGGTCATCTATTTTTACCCCTTTATCTGCACTTCTTATCTCTCCCTAAGTTTTTTAATCAAAAATTGATTTTCTCGAACGTGATATGCAGAAAATGTAAAAAAACCTCGTATCTTCTTTCCTTTCTCATCATTTCCGAACATATGATATATCACATGCCATGTGTTTCCTTAGTTCTAAGGACCAATTGAATGCCACCCCTGCAAATCCGACCCCACTTAAACAATTGGGCCTAAACTTCATATTAAAGTAAATCTTGCCTATAGCAATCTGGATACTGAAATTCACGCCTTTACATACCTAAATAGCACATATATACTGTATGTTGCCCTCTCTGAATCCCACCCCCGTATTTCCGACACCAGTGTACCAACCAAAACCAAGCTAAATAGTGCAGATGGACATGCCCATAGTAAGCTACATTCCGAATTTCAACTTCTAACTCAGAAAATGTAGAAATTATGAAGGGGACGGACTGACATTATAAAAACAATAAGCAACTCCATTCTTACGCTACTTAATAAACTTATAGCTTATGAGCACTTGAGCAATCATGCGTCGACAAAGTGATTTCACATGCACGCACCGATGTCAGTAATGCTTGAAAGATGAACAGAAAGTAACAATGCATTCCTTCTCTAACAAGTCGATTGTTATATGACATGCCATTATCTTTGTATTATTTACACTCACTGTTTTAGCACGTGAATTCGACTTGAAGGGGTCCACGTAAAATTCTGAAAAGTTGATACGGCCAAGCAAAGACTTTGATAGACATATTTCTGAAAACAGAATTTGAAAAAGTTAATCCGTTTTCAAGTTATTATGCAAAAAGCAGCTGGACGGCCGGAT
Source organism: Rhysida immarginata (assembly GCA_023313115.1). Lineage (NCBI taxonomy): Eukaryota > Metazoa > Arthropoda > Chilopoda > Scolopendromorpha > Scolopendridae > Rhysida > Rhysida immarginata. The sequence continues at coordinate 375,520 of JAHWFO010105039.1, forward strand.
AAACGTACAGACCAAGGGCACATTCTTATAAGTAGCTTTTATGCTAAAGCTCCTAATAAAGGAGAACATGTGAGCTCGTCACACGAAAAAATTTGAACGTGCGAGCTTCGTTACAATATTAATTGAATTTGAGACTAATTACCATACAAACTGCGCGCGGATAAAGACTTGTGAGATAATAGAAGTCGTTAATTTTCGTTAAAGGTTAAAAACTGTTATGTTCAAATAAGCTATATTAGAAATTTCGGGAACACAATCTAGAATTCTGAAAAGAAAAAATGCTTTCTTACAATTTCCATCTAATGGAAAAAATATCATCTGGAAGCCTAATGTTCAGGTTGTTGATAGAGCAATGATGATGTTAAAGCCTATTTTAATATTAATTGTTATAGCTGTTTTTTGTGGTAGTTTTATGATAAGATTGTTATTTTCTCTGCTTTATGTTTTGATTTCAGGTCCAATTTTTAATATATCTACTATCATTAGATGCTGCGGGATTCTTACAAATGTTAGATTTTTTTTGTTTTTTAAAAATAAAAGATTGGAAATGCTATATTCAAAGACTGAGATTACTTGTGAGTAGAAGTGCCATGGTTTGGGGAGCATATTAATGAGATGGGCGGGGCCAAATTCAACCAATCAGCATGCAGGGTTCATGTCACGTGACCACCCACCCCCTCCATCCCTTTCCTGACGTCACAGCCGGTCATTTTCAGGTCACGTTATGGGTTTTTCCTATGTCGTCACATAATAAATTAATATGAATATTAATAGGCTGTTATGATATTAACATTCACCCGCCATTTTGTTTTTTGGGATTTTGTCACCAGGTGGCACTGCATCATGTTGTGCACACCCCTCTCTGGTGGTGAGGGCATGACATGGGTTAGTGGGGTGTGAAACCAGTAGTCACAACCCCCTACCCTGTTTCATTCCCCACCCCACTATCAGCCCCTCTTATTTATTTGTTTGTTTTTATTTTTTAAGTTTTTATTTTTCTTATTTCCATTTTTATACTTTTATTCATTCTTTTTTCAATTTTTATTCTTTTTATTCATTCTTTATTAAATTTTATTAAATTTTTCAAGTTGTTTTTGTTTGTTTTCATCTTTTCGTTCCTGACTAGGGTTTCTCCACGGGCGGCCTAGGTCGATTTCGTCTTCACTGATTCTCTCAAACAACTCCTCATCATTATCTTCTATCTCGTATCCTGCATCTTCATCAGTCACCATTTGCGTTGGCCGGGAGAGTGAAGTTTGTTTCGATACCCACATAGAGTGTTTTTGGTTTACGGTCGGTAAAATGTTGCACCTCGAGCATCATGGCCAATGAATAAGCTGTGTTTCATATTGCGGGCAGTTGGCTCTGTTACGAAAAATCGGATTCAGCCATGCGTTCTCAGCCAGGGATGGTAGAAGTCTTTCGGCGTTAGTCACCTCCGCGCCGAGTAATCGCCTCAAAACACGGCAGGGAATTCCACCATATGCATAAAACCGCGTAGTGACGCGTTTCCAGTGGTTTACGATCCCCGGTAATGCAGAATAAAGTAGAGCACCTGAGAAAATGTTCCTTCTGTCGGGTAATGTGTAATTGATGGCTTTGAGTCAGCCCCAATCACTCTGACTGAGTTTTATCTCGTTTTCTTCGGGTAATAAAAAAGAATAATGCGCTTTGAGTCTATATCCGTATATATCCAACTGTCTTTTGGTCCATTCATCGAGTTTTCGGACGTCATACACACTGCAGAATGTTACCTCGTGGTACCAGACGGCTCCTCCTTCTGTTTTGAACGCAGACCCCTTGTGCTGTGGAGAAAGAGAGATAGAGAGAGAGGAAAAAAAAATAGTCATACTTCATTAATGAGATAAAAAAAAATACGTTCAAACATCTTTTCTAATAATAACGGGGTGTGCAAAAACTTTCTCTCTCTCTAGAAATTGTCTACTTACAATGTAGGGCTGTGTTTTTTTCTAATTCGCACTCCATTTTTTTTTCTTGGTCTTCTACTTTTATTATTCTTTCTTCTTCTGCTTGTGGGGAGGGAGGGAGGGAGGGAGTCGTTGCGAGTGTGGATGGTTGGCTGGTCAGTTGGGTATTGTGTGAATGACAAGAGATCTGATTCTTCCCGCGATAGCCTCTGTTGTCACGGTTGTCATGGTGATGGCGTTGATCACATGGTTTCCAACACGTTCCAGAAGCTTCTAGATGTTCCTTTTTGGGTCACTGTGATTTCTGAAATGTATTGAATATAAAATTATAGGTGGGCTTGGTTTTTTGCTACCCTTTCACTACGTGAGGAAAACCAATTATAGGATTAAAGTTCTCTTTGTATCCCAACCTCAGCTTTCATTTTCATCTTTTGTTGTGATATTTCACAATACACGACATGAATTTTTCTGTTCAAATTTGTCTTTTTGCTGTTTTTCGTATTAATAATAAATATATGTTTTGATTTAATAATAATAAATACATTTTTTACACAGTCTCTCAAATTTTTTTGTAGTAATGTTACTTTAATAAACTTAAATGAGTTCAGTCTCCTTTTAATGGGGAAAATCGTAAAATTAATAAAAACAAAAATTAATAATAAATAAAGTCACCAATCTTGAACAACGATGAAGGAACTTGTGAGATGGAAGAAAACTCAAAAGATGTAGTCTATTGCAGATGTTGTTGATAGTAGAAATAAACCCAGTCTTTTGAGGATGTAGATGAAGTCTTGTGAAGATAATGTTGATAGGGGAAAACGATAATCTTGAAGGAAGTGTTGGTTTTGAAATACAGTCATAACAAACAAACCAATAGAAATATTAATACACCTATTAGAAGAACGATATCCTTTAAAATTTACACACAACAACATGACCAACAACCGTATCACATTTTTAGATATAAATATTATAAAAAATGAAAATAATCTAGATTTTGAGAAATATGAAAAACCAACAAAAGGTAACAACATACCACATTACTTATCACACATCAAAAAATTAACACTATTAAACAATATTTACAAAGAATAAAAAATCTAACATCCCCAAAATATATTCCTACAAATTTAAAAAAACTTAAACTGAACCTAATAAAAAACAAATATCCAATAACTTTAATAGACAAAATTTTAATAGATGCGTTTACAAACAATACAACAAAAACTATACCAATTCAGCAAGAACAACAAAAAAGATATTCAATACAATACAATAATATAATTTTCCACAAACAGAAAAAAATATTAGAACAAATACCAAACATAAAAATCATACCAAAAATAACAAATAACATTACTAAAACATTAATAACCACCACCAACCTAAAAACAACAATCAATCAAAATAATAGCACAAATATCAATTTCAAAGAAATATGTCAAAATAATAAAGAAAAATGGAACACTAGAAATATAATTTATCAAATACCATGTAAAAATTGTAAACATATCTACACAGGTCAAACTAAACGACAATTAGAAAAAAGATTAAAATAACATGAAAGAGCACTTCGCCACAAAGACAAAAACAACCTTTTAGTTAATCATTGTATCAAAGAAAACCACACACCAGATTGGAATAACACAAAAATCATTGGAAAAGAAGAAAATTATAAAAAAAGATTAATTAAAGAAACAATAAATATCATTACAAATAACAAAAATTTAGCCAAGCCATCAATAGAGATAAACAATAAATGGACACTACTTTTAAACAACAATCACCCTAGTATACAATAGCCAACAATCATAACCAACAATTACAACCAACTTAGCTTCATCACCTTTATATCAATTGTTAAATTCTTATTTCAATTGTTTTCACCATTCAAAAATATTTAAGCCAACTGATGATGAGAAATATTCTCAAAAAAGTTTTTTTATATAAATTTTATCCCAAATATTTGGATCACCCTCTTCAAAATTTCATCTGTATTTCAAAACCAACACTTCCTTCAAGATTATCGTTTTCCCCTATCAACATTATCTTCACAAGACTTCATCTACATCCTCAATAAACTGGGTTTATTTCTACTATCAAAAACATCTGCAATAGACTACATCCTTTGAGTTTTCTTCCATCTCACAAGTTCCTTTATCGTTTTTCAAGATTGGTGACTTTATTTATTATTAATTTTTGTTTTTATTAATTTTACGATTTTCCCCTTTAAAAGGAGACTGAACTCATTTAAATTTAAATTAATCATTTAAACTCCTTAGATCAATTACTTTAATAAAGTTTCGTTTATTCCGTTTTCAAAGTATGTACGTGGTTTTCAGTAATGTTTGTTGCAAATGCTTTATTTCCATGTTACTTAATGTTCATGCAGTCGCTCTACATTTTAATTTTATTTAACAAGACTTAAAAATATTTTTCCGACTCTACATAAATTCAACAAAATGTCTTTTCAAGTGTACTTAGATATTGTTAAAGTCGTTTGATGTCGGGTGCGTTTTTCAAATTGATGATTTTGTTTGATAGAGAGTTTTTATATTTGTGAAATCTGTACTTGGGTCATAGATTTCAAGGTTTTTTTTTGTCATTTGTATTGCATGCCAATAACGTTGGGTTTTGCAAATTTTCCTTAAGTTGCGTATATGCGGTACGGATTGGTTGTTATTGTTTAATTTCTACCAATCTTCAGTTGATTCATGTTTTTTCACCTTTTGTTTTCATCAGCGTACAATGTTTTTAGGTTGTACTTCATTTTCGTAACATCACCTGAAAGGTTGGTTTTGACTTGTATTCACAAACCAAGGTATAAATTTCGTTGTTGACTTGAGATTGCATGTCCATACCAATATTCATGTGATACTAAAGTCATAATGATTATCCTCCAGTCCGTGCACCGAGTGATGGCTTCAAATTTTTTTCATCGTCAAAGCCCATGTTTTGTGAGTTTATGTTTCGAAGGGGCTAAGGCAACCAGTGAGTCTTTTTGTATTTTGTTATTACTCCATCTCCATATTTTTCAATTTTACTTCGTTTTTACTGTCTTTTTATTTTTATTTTTCCCTCATAGCAAAGGGTTGTTTCATCGAGTTTGTGGTGCACAATTGCCGATATCAAGGGCTTATTATTAAGTCTCTCAGGCTCGGTATTGTGTACCAAGAGCCGCCACCCCAAACACGCCCAATGGATGCAGGTAAACTTCCATCCCCCCACCTGGTGGTCTCATGCATACCAGACTGATAAGATCAAGTGGGCTGCTTGTTGCTGCAAGTTAAAAGGTAGTGAGCTACCGTATTTGATGACTTTAGAAATTTTGACAAGGTTACTCAAAACCTTCAAATGCTTTTTTGTCAACGGGGAAGAACCATTGCCCTGGCGTGACAGCATTTTCTGGATGGTGTTCATATAGAGAACGTGGAACATAATTGTAAATTCCTGGTTTGCATTAGTATTCGACATTTTCTTGACTGTGAGTAGTACAGAACCAGTGATACTCTGTCGCGATTGATCAGTGCTCAGGCCCGAGCTTGTAAACTTTGTTTTAAATAATTTTATTCTGTAATCTTTTGCTGATTTTAAACAATTTTAAATAACTTTTATTCTGTAATTTTTTGCTGATTTTTTGTGTAAACTGATTTAATTGTTTTTCCACAAATAAAATTTTAAATCACAAAATGTGTGTTTTTTTATTACTTTTTACCTGCACAGATATTAAAATAAAATTAAAATAAAAATTAATAATTTTACTATCATTGGAAATTTTACCGTATTAAAATAAATAAATAAATAAATAAATCATAACCAGTTTAAAATAAATAAATGATAAATGAATCGTCTTTAACTTTTTATCATCATTGTTAAATTTAAACAATTTAAACATAAAAGGAAAATTGTAAATTTAACAAGTATTAATCACAGCTAATTTTTTTTTATTCACCAAGGGTTTTATTAAGGTTTTATTATAATTTAAAGTTATTTTGAGATATATATTTATAAGATGGTTGTTATTAATTAAAATTCAAATTTTTATAGATTTCTCATAGGGTTTTCACATATCAAAAGATTGACTTATGTCAGTGCCACCTAGATACACATGTATGTACTTCATCTGGTCAAAGTAATCTGGAAGCACATGTTTCTAGGACAGGTGATTTATATACTTTACAAGTGCCTGATATAAACACAGGGGATTGCTTTGGTTATCAAGTCATAATAAAATTGTTTGAATACATTCACTTGATGCATGCTACCCTGACGCACATTATAAATCATCTAGTGTGAAAACAGTCTACATGATGTATACTAACTAAATACAATTAACAAAACCATCCATATGTAATTGGGTCTTAACAATTGTTTACTTTTTAATATTAATGTGTGCGTGTGAATTTGCAACCATTAAACTAAAACTAAATAAATGCATTTCACTATACTTTTATAAAATATAACTTTACATTTAATTAATTAATTAATTAATTTCCAAAAATTTAAATATATTGATGTGTGTGGTGTAACATTCAACTTAAAACATATGCCTAAAACACACATTCATATTTTATTTTCATTAATTTTTAATAATTTTTTTCAAACCGTATTTATACAACTGTTTAATGACTCTTAAAATACACCTTAAATATTTTTTTTTAAATACACATTCATATTTTTCTTTATTTTTCACAACAGATTTTTACAAATAATTAAGACAACTTAAAATAGAGGCTTTTAAATCCACATTCATTTATCGAATTTGAATTTTTATTTTTTTATTTTATTTATCTGAATTTTTACAAATACTTGATTTTTACAAATCTAATGTTTGTAATTTCAAAATAATGATGATTGTTTTAGTAATTCCCACGTTTGACCTGTTAACTGGTTTTTTATCAACTGTTAAACATAATTGATGTTGAGCACATTGACTTGTACATCACTTTTATTTAATAACATATAAATGCTAGCATTTACTTTTTTATTTTGACTTGAATATAAAATTCACTGGGTATTATTTAATACTGCACCACAATAACCATAGGGGTAACTCTTTGCTAAATTTCCAGGGATTGTGAACCGTTTCTGATTAGTGCATCTATATTTTTTTTGTAGGTTTATTGTGTAGAGTTGCAGCTGTTTTGTTACGTACTAGGTTGAATTTCACAGGTACTTAGAGCATTCTCAACAAACCCTTAGTTTCATCCTTCACGAGTTCCTCGATCGTAGGCGGTGTAAGGATTTCTGATGTACTTCTCGCTAACATGATGCCTTTCACTTTTAGTTCATGAGTACCGTTCGAGAAGTACAGGCAGTAATTCTTAGCCCCGGCGACAACCAGTTTCTTAATGTATACATTTGATCTAAATTTTTGAAAAATTTCATCCGTGAGTTCTCCTAGATTATGATCTCTCGGCAGTAAATCAATGCCTCTAGGTTCCAGGTAAATAGCCGAATCTGTGTCACAATAAAGTGCCCGAGTACCAAAAACTTTTAAGATTTTATATAATTCTAAGCGGCCATAACAAGTCACAAACGAAGCAATAACTACATTACCCTTTAAATGAGTGGTTGGATGAGTTGAATTATACGACATTAAGATGTCATCGTTTACGATATCAAGGTATGTCACTTCAACCGAAGGGGTGTTAAAAAGTTTATAGTACCGTAATTTTCGGGAGTAACGCCACGGCGGCTGATACGCCGCACACACCAAAATTTAACAAAAATGTTAAATCTCCGGTAGTAGCGCCGCGGCGGCCGATACGCCGCACCCCCCCCTCCCATCACACACGGTCCGTTTTGTATAACCGCGTTTTATAAGAAATTCAATAAAGAAACCAAAATTTAATATTTATAAGATATATTTTATTAGTCGAATCCTTCAAAATCCGAAATTTCCGAATCGGAATGAAATAAAGATAAAAATTCTTCCTGCAGAGGTGGGTCATTTTCTTTTTCGTCTTCCTCTACTACCACAGATGCGGGAACCTCTTCGTAAGGCAGGCCAGCTGCCTTGAATCTTGCAACGATGCAGTCTGGTCGAACATCTGCCCAGGCTTTAAGAATCCATGAACACACTGTGCTACATGATGGTCGTTTCATGTGGCCAGCCTTTGTGTACTCATGGATGCCCTAAGCGACCCCTTATATATCGCAACAGGTGTCATACAAGCGGGCGTCGATTATTCTGATTGGTTGAACTCTAGCGGGCGTCAATTATTTTGATTGGTTGACCTCTATTGACGAACGCGAAAATTAGACCAGTTGATCATTAGCCAAGTGGCCTAATTTATTTCCTGTTGATGACTGATTACACTGCACGATTTTCGGAAAACATCGATGAAAAACATCGATATTATAATTTCGTGGATGATATGAGTGCTTTATTATCGAGTGTATTATCGAGTGAATCCCCCGCTGCCGATGAGTTTTTTTTTTTTTTTTTTTTGTAAAATCTCCGGCAGTAGCGCCGCGGTGGCTGATACGCCGCACATGCCGAATTTTTAACTTTTAATAACAGAAACGCCGCGGCGTTACTCCCGAAAATTACGGTACTCGACGAAACTATCAACAAAAACTGTTTGTTGTTTTGCATTGTTTAAGCCTAAAAAACACCATGCATTGTTTAAAGCAAGCTTACATATACTATGTAAACCTGGGTTGTTTTCAAACTTTGATGGTACTAGTACGACACCTTCCTTTTCGAACACATCTTTCAAAAATGCATCTCTCTCGTCTTGAGTATTGGCATACGAAGGCCAGTCCGAGGCTTGGATTTTACCACTAATAAAGGTGTTCACATATTCATTGAAAAAATGTGTTTCCCCCGTATCCATGTTGTTTACAAATTGTTTGTCATAGAGCCATACCTCATAAATTTTCACAATGGTATAACCTTCTAATGCCTTATAAAACTCGGGGGTAGGCCAGATGGCCGTCAATAACCATTTAACATCATAATTATGTGTGAGTGCATAATTTATTCATCTGTGATTCAACACATGTGGGGCAAAGGGGGGAAATACAACAGTTTGTTACAACGATAAGGTAACACTGGTATGAACAAGTTCATAGGCAGGAGTTCTGTTGCTTTGATCAAACCAAAGTATGCATACAGGTCGTGAGTAAAACCTGTTTTAATCACGATAGGATGTTCTTTCGGGTAATTGTGTCTCTTATTTACAGTGGGATATAATGATGTAAAATCCAGATATGTAAGTCGTTCTGTTTCAGTCGACTCTGTAATATCAGCTGTAAAATTTTCAGTACGTCCACCATGGTAAAGTGAATGTTTCTGGCCCAAAGGGTAGCATTTCAGAAAAACGGTTAAATTCAGCATCACGTTTTAACAAAGTAGAAAACTCACATTCCCATTGTGTTTTGAACGTGTGATTGGGTAGTTCTGTCTTTAAAAACTCTATACGTCCAAGGGTCCCGAGTAAAAATATCATTTGAAATCAATTTATATCATTTGACATTTCAAATGATCTCAAATGATCAAATTTTTAACGAGATGATGATAAATGATTTCAAATGGCTAGTCATTTGTGCTTGTGAAAGGTAATGACATGATATGAATTGTTTTGAAATGCTCTTGTTTTAAAATGTCCCACAAAAGATAGCAAATGACATGACATGAAATGATACGAATTAATTATAAATGTTCTAATGTTTTGAAGTGCTCTAGAAATGATAGCAAATGATATGACATGAAATGATATGAATTAATTTTAAATGATTTTTTCTTGCCATTTTGAAATGCTGGTTAAATGATTGCAAATGACATGAAATGAAATGATATGAATTACTTATAAATGCTTTAATGTTTTGAAATGTATAGAAATGTTAGCAAATGATATGACATGAAATGATATGAAATAATTTTAAATGATCTTTTTCTTGCCATTTTGAAATGCTGGTTAAATGATTGCAAATGGCATGAAATGAAATTATGCAAATTGATGTTATTTAAGTCATTTACTTTTGTGAAACACTACTGACATAATGAAACAATTTAATTTTATTTTTAAAAATTTGCTTAAAATTTTGAAATGTTTGAGAAATTATAAAATGACATTATATGAAATATTAGTATTTCAATTGGTTTTGAAAAATAGAAATTTCTCCAGAATAGCTATTCTAGAGCTCTTATAAGTGTGTTGAATAATATTCCTATTAATATTAATCATATTAATCATATTAATATTCCGACAAACACTTTAAATTGATCTTATCAAGTTCTTTAATATATATTAACAGTTTTGAATCACTTCAGCATCTATAATTACAAATATTAAAATTCAAATAAATAATTAAACTACAATTTTTTGTAAATTAATTAATTTAAATTTTAATCTTTTCGTTTTAATTTATTGAATGAGCTTCTTTTGAAACGTTCGAACGTTGATCAATATGAAAATAATAGCAAAAATAGAACAATTGTTCGTTAACGTAATTGATTAAGGATCCTTAAGGCGTGATCCCCCCCCCTTCTATTCGAATACACGTGACAAAACTTGTAAGTGCTGCTTTATTATTATTTCTTTAACTTTAATATATATTAAATTTTATAAACACTAGAATTATACATATATTATTTAAAAATTAAGAATAAGAAGTAACTCAGATTAATTTAAATTTAAAGTTTTATAAAATTAGAAGGTCTGCACCAAACTATCACGTGATACTACATTTCCAGTAACGGTGCTCTCTCGCGTAGCCACCGATATGAAATGAGTGTGCACGTGCTAGCTGTATACTTTTATAAATTTCATATAGAAAAATGGAAACTATCTGCAAATCCCACACGTATGTGAGATATCTGGATGACAATCTACGAGAAACAGTACCAGTATCTTATATTAAAAATTTCAACCCGAAACACTGAAACGATTACACCGAAACCAGAATATACTCGCTGTTTTGGGAGGACAAGAAATGCTGCCAAGGGGACTTTTACAGAGCTCAAATCCTGAAGCTTGGAGGTAAGTCAGATATATAATTTTGGGTTTACACGGCGGTTCTCGGCATTCGGACGATTCGAATTTTCGGACACGGTTATCAAATGATATCCAGAATTCGTTGAAAAGTTTAATCACTGTATCCGAAAATTCGATTTACCCGAATGCCGAGAATTCCCCTGAGGAATTATCTTTTGATGATTAATGTTAATACGGGCATCGTACATGAAAAAAGTGAGGACTGTTGAACATATAATTTATAATACTGAAAGACTGTTTGCATTTATAATTTAACTCAGTAGTTAACTACAGAAAAAAATATTTTACAGAATCTTCAGAAGACCTACATGAAGCTGTACACCAAAAAAGAATAGGGGTACCAAATCCAAAAAAATTTCCCGATGAATCGGTAAATAAAACAACAGTAAGTTATTACATTGGTTAATTTGAAGTACAATTTCAACATGTTAACATATAATCATGATATTTATCTTGATACCGGTATATAAATTATAATTCTTTAATGAACTTTAATGAAATTAATTCGAATTAATTTCTGCTATCCTTCACTTCTCATATCATTATATTTCTCTTAAAGGTTTATTTTTTCTCTTAACAGATTTACTGAACAGAAAACTTCAAAAGGAGAAATATGAAGAGGAAGCCAAACGAAAAAGAGTTAAATCGTGTGACAAAATATGTAAATGAGAAAATCAACACAATTAGAAAAAAAGATTACATAATTGTGTATATAAATAAATACTATATTTGCTAATTGGTTAATTGTCGTCATTTCTTATCACTTAATTATATACAGACCAATTTATTTTTAATTCATTTCATTCGTATTCTCAAATCACTTTATATCATTTAGTCAAATGAAATTGTTCAAATCATTTCATGTCATTCAGTCATTTGATCAATTGATATTTGTGTCAATTCTCACTTAAAATATCATTTAAAAAAGACCAAATGATATCAATTGATAACATTTGATATCATTTGCAAATGACCAAATGATATTTTTACTAGGGGTACATTGGGAATTTTCTGCATTCGTAAGTTGACTCTCGACACTGCGACCCTGGGTGAGTGTGCATTTAGGACATGAATGGTAATAGCAACCGTAAAATTCATAAACTATCTTTTTGCTTTCCCACCAACCATCTAGAAGATACGGACCAATGTGTTTCTCAGCTCCATTTAGAGCTGAATTGATTTGATTATGAGGTAGCTTTGATTGCTCCCAAGCTAGACGTTGTAAGGCTTTTTTACTTTGGCGGTCACGTATTGAGTAACCTAACGGAGGTATCACCCCCATTGAATAAGCATCGAGAAATTTTTCCCTAAGCACTCTGTTTGAGAAACCAGCGATCGTCACATCACGCCCTAAAAAAGGGTTAAAGCCGGTGAAAGACTCCATGTTAGTTGCGAATTTCAGACACCCGTCACGTAGTAGCATAACATTGCTAAGACAATACAGGGTTAGTTCGTGCATCATATTCCAATTCTTACCAATGCGTAACTTCTCAACATTGTACCAAAGTACAAACTCTTTATGCACCGACTCTTTCATTTCGTCCGGCGAGTACAGTTTCATTTCAGGTACTTCACCCTCCTAATGTGGCGTTTTGTTCAAGAGTGCAAACGGAAAGAAACCTTTCTTATGCTCCTTGATACCAAATGCACGTGGGAAATCACACAAAGGTAATGTTATAAAGGATAATGAATTGAGAAAACGGATTTTTGCCTCTTTAACCTCTAACAATAACACCTTTGTATTCCTGTAAATCACGTTAGGTTTGATACCTTGTTCAAATAAAAATTTCATTAAAAATAAATTGTCAAGGCCACTTACGTTGTGGGCTAGAATTATTGAATTTCTCAAAGGTTTGCTGGTGGGTTTTAATTTTACCACGATTCACTGGTTTTGCAAACAAAAAATTCAGGAACTTGGTAATGCATGTATCCCCTTGGAACACCCGTTCAACGTAAGCACCCGAATCATCCGGAAAACTAAGTGCTATTAATACAGGTAACAACTCTCCTGTATTATCAGTCCTTGTTTCCACATTAAAGTATAGGAGTCTCGTTGGTTTTGTTTTGTTCAGTTTTGTTTCTACTGTTTCTGTAAGCTCCTTACCTGTAAGTACGTAACAAAGACCACCTTCGTGGCGTCCATTAAAATGGGTGCAATGTTCCGGATCACAATAATGATTTTTTTACTTTATATATCTTTTTACATACAGCACATCTGTGATATGCATCACAGGGTTTGTTACACACGGCCGGGTCTTTATGCACCCTATAACAAGGCCCCCCTTTTGAAGAAACGGTTGACAGCATACTTAAGTAAACTTGACTCTCAGAGTATGTTGACCACCGCATAGGTTACAATGTCCTCCACACAAATGAAGTTTCTTTCTCCTGTTATTGTGAAAAAGTACACCACAGCGCTCGCAAAACCCTTTTATCCCGTAAAACCCTTGTAAATTTGTAATCACGTCATAGTGGTTACCTGTGCGGATAAGTCGTAACGTATGCGTAGGTCTTGGGCTCAGAAATTGAAAAGGGTAAAACAATTCCTGAATGGATGTACAGTCGGGTGCAAAAAGATTTTTACCGTAGGGGCTGAGCTTAGCGGATGTTGATCGGTTGCATAATCAGGTACTTGTATGCTGATCGGTTGCATAATCAGGAGAGTCATGGCAGATTAGAATGGACCTGTCCCTTCTTAATGAAAATAGGGTAGCAAATATACGCCTGGGATGTGCTCGTCACGGGCTCTCTCCTGACAATAATAAGTGATAGCGGCTGTCAAAGTCTCTGCCTACTGCCTCGAATGGCAGAGTTCGAATCCGATATAGATAGACATTTTTTTTGTTCATTTTCGCGTTTTTGACTTCGTCTAAGTTTTAAACGGTGTATGTAAAGAACACCATAAACAGATTTTTCTCATCCTAGTGTGCAATTTGATCTGTTTATTTGAGGGTTTAAAAAATTTTTCATGTTAATTGTCATGGCATACTTTATCTTATATTTTAGTTTTTAATAAAATATACTACACTAATTCATACCACCGTTACTTTTACAAAAATCCTCTTTTGTTCAAATCATTTAACATTCTCTACTATTAAAATATATAATCCTATATAAGAGCAAAATTGGCACTTCTGCACATGGGCATCTGAAGCCAACAAAGGAAGTTACAACAATCCAACAGAAGTTAGGGATTGTTGTAATGAGACAATATTCAATCATTGTTTTGAATTAAATAAATTGAAGATTTGCAGAAGGAAAATCCTGCCTTGATTATTTTATGACGTTTCCTTGTGACTACTAAAAAACTCTTAAAATGTTATGTTAAATGTTCTTTAGAATGAACTTTAAAAACTGATGACTTTAACTGCTGACAGTTTGTTTCAGTTTAATACTTTCAGAGAAATTTAGTTTAAAGCTATTTTGATTTTATATATTAACTCATTTCTTTTTCTTTGTGCATAATGAGATATTTGGGCTCTGACAATTTTTTATTTTATTATTTTTTAATTAAAGAGATGGGGATTAATAATAAGATGGGTTGTTCTCCGTCAAATTTTGATGGAATCCATCTCGTTATATAATATTTTTAAAAAAATATTTCAGATAGTTTTGGCATAATTGTCATTGATTATTTTATATACACAAAATATACAAAAAATGAGACTTGTAACCTATCAAGCAGTCAAAAGAAAATAGCTTCCACTTACCCTCTAAATCACTTCCACATCACGTAATAATGAGTGCTACATCAGCTTATTTCTTGATCACGCATATAATTATATCGATACTGTGCACCATTTATGTTACACTATTAACCAAATAGATTAGCTGATTATTAATAAAACAAAAATTCTCATCAGAACAGACAAAATAATCTTTTTGCCAACATAGTTGAGCTTGTGACGTAAAACCTGCCTTCCCCCGATGCTAAGCAAAAACTTAATGGAATCGTTCCATAGTAAGCGTGCTTGACTAGATACCTGGAAAAAGTAACCTCATTGAATTGAAATATTGTAAGGAAGTCGAACAATTTTGACTTAGGTCAAAACCTCTATGCACCCGACTGTACATGTGTGCACAACAATCTCATACTGAGGGGAAAGTATTGCCTGAAATTTCTCTAAACTCTCGACTGAACCAGGTTATGTGTGATCTACACCAGCATGCGCACACAACTCCATGGCATTATTTAGCAGACATGTGCTCTCGGGTCTTCTAATCATATTATAAACTTTTGTATGTTGTTTAATTAAATTCTCATTACCCTGTTTACGTGCTGCACACATTTCAGCATGAGCAATCGAAACTGCTAGAGCTCTAGGGAGACAATAAACATCAGTGCTTTTTGATCACCACAACAGATGATTTCCGTGATAGGTGATCTGAAGCTAACACAGCTTTGCGATCAGTGCACCCTGTTGCTGGTATGGGTTTTTGTAGAAGTACAACATGGATGCCCAACAAATCATCCATCATCAAAGCACGATGTGATTGCTCCAAGGTTTGTATTGCATCAAACACTATCTTACCGCTGAAACTACTAACCTGGCCGATACATAAATTTACAGGGTTATTTAAAGAGGGTCCCTGTATACAAATTCTCGCATGGTTATAGATTGGTTTGTTGTTCCTTAATATATGCTCAAAAATTTGGTCTAAAATTAACATTAACACCTGGGGGACTTCTGGTGTTGGAAGCCGTTTTATTCCTTGAAACGTCAACTCATATGTTGTTGTTTTAACTTTATATTTAAGGGAATGATGGGAGCCATGTTCACATAACGTATACAAGGATTTGAGGTTTGAGTTTGTTGTTAGGTGCGCATCTTGGTTAATACTAGGTCCTGGAAAGGAATGGGTTGTGGGTGTTGATTGAGTATTAGACTTGGATATACTAATGATAGGTTTTGGTAACCCAACAATTGGGACTGCCTGTGTATGGTTTGGTTCAGGGGTTTTTACAGGACTCTTAGTAAAGCTCGTATGCTGAGCAGACGAGGGCGTAAGGTTGTCTGTATTAAAAACATTACCGGTTTGAGCAACAACACCTTATGATGGTCGATTGTTGATGCTGTAACAGTTGTACACCACGGCCCTATTGATACTTTAGTGAAAGCTTAGCCCTCTTCATCTGCCAATCTGGTTAAGAGTCGAACGTTCTTTTACGGGTTTGTGAACCATCCAGCCAACCGGTTAAAGATCTCGTCTCTGACGGGTTGGTTGCTTTGATGGTAAATGAGGTGGGATGTTGAGATGGTATTTTTATTAGCGAGACAGGGGTGCATGAATACATTGAGCTTTCATCAGCATCATCATCATTTGTCTGCGTCACCAGACCCTGTACATCCCGAGGTTGTGGATGATTTGACAGTCTCAAACAAAGATTGAGCGGCTGACTTTGTGTCAAATTATGTCTATACAGACATAAATCTAATGCCTGGATTTGAGTGACCTGTGTATGTACCTCAGACGCTGCCTCAGTTCTTGATTGATCACGCACACACAGATTTAAAGGTTGGTCAGTCATTATGCTTAAATTTAAAAAATATCCCAATTTAAATACAGCAATTTAAAAAAAATACCCTGAATTTAAAAATGTCTCAACTGTATACAGTCAATTCTCGTTAATATGAAATCGTGGGGACCAAGAAATTTATTCGTATTATTCGTATTTCGTATAAACCAACAATACTAAAAGTGTTATGAAATAAGCACGGAAATAGAATACTTTAAGTTAGAAATAATTTTTATTCATCTCTCCTAAAAAAATCTGTAATAACAGTTTGTTTTCGCGCGAATTTTTTTTATTGTTGAAATAAATAACAGGCAAATTTTTTACGTTTTTAAAACAGCATGGCCTGGCGAATTTGCCAATAACTATCGGCTTTTTCTTGTCAGTGCCATCCATATTTGTACTTAATAATACTGACAACCGTTCTTTGCTACTTTTCCCTATGAAGAATACCGTATAAAAACATTAGATACATGTACAAAATTATCGGTAAAAAATACAATAAAGTTTAAATACAATACTGATATTGCACTTGTTTAAATAAAGATTTCAGCGCCATGTGACAGGATTTCAGATCTGAATAGCTGAACCAATCAGATTTCCCGTTAGCTTCAAAGCACGTATTCAGATTTCGCGAATCATATTTCCCGTTAGTTTGAAAGCACGTGATTCGTTAGTTTGAAAAATTCCACTAAATAACCGATGTTTTTTTATCGAATAATTGACTAAAATTATCGAATAAAAATATCGAGGGATTAAAAAAATCGAGTATTCATTTATTCGAATACTGTAATTCAGAAGCAATCACATATGAAATGACTTTGAAAATTATTTTTATTAAATTTACACATCGAAATCTGAAATTTTATCATTAAAATTGTTCTTTAAAGGACTATTTTTCAATAAAATTATGAAATTTTCCTTTGTATAAACCGTATTTTAATAAAAATATGTTCGTATAGAGCAGAGAATTTTACATATTAATTGCTTTTTCAGGGACGGGCCACACAATGTTTTCTTATTAACCGGAATTTCGTATTACCCAGTTTCGTATTAACGAGAATTGACTGTACTACAGTAAATGCATGTCAAATGTGAATTATGAACTAAAATGTAAATGGTTCAATTTAAAAAAAAGCCACAACTTTTATACAGGGTGGTACATAAGTTAGTCCCCCCCTTTTATTTTTTGAACTGAAGCAGATATGTCAATTTTGATGAATCCAATGAATAGGAAGTTGTGGGTGGCCGATCCCATGGTGCACTTTTCATCATCCCAAATATGCAAATTAGGACACATTCAAAATTTATCTCAAAAACCGTAAGAAAAAGAGAAAAAAAAACAATTTTAAGCTTGTTCAGCATAAAAAAACAAACAAAAACAAAAAAAAATCATCCAAATCGGACCAACCAATCACCCACAATCAGATCATGTTGACCATTTCCGGAACATTGTAGCTTGCCATCCTGGAATTGTTCTGTGTTCTGTGTGCTGAAACATGCCTTTTATTTGCTTTTCCACATGAAAGTGAATGCGAGTATAGTAATTTATGTAAATGTTTTGATTTGCATGGCGGAAATATCAACATTCAGTTTTCCTTGTGCAGTGTGACTGTTTGTAAGCTACCTTCGTGATTTGGATGATTTTTTTGTTTTGTTTGTTTTTTTATGCTGAACAAGTTTGCAATTGGGTTTTTTTCTCTATCTCTTACGGTTTTTGAGGTAAGTTTTGAATGTGTCCTAATTTGCATATTTGGGATGATGAAAAGTGCACCATGGGATTGGCCACTCAAAATTTCCTATTCATTGGATTCATCAAAATTGACATATCGGCTTCGGTTCAAAAAATAAAAGGGGGGGACAGACAAATGTGAATTATGAACTAAAATGTGAATGGCTCAATTCAAAAAAGCCACAACTGTATATATAGATATATATATACAGTATATGCAAGTCAAATGTGAATTTTCAACTAAAATGTAAATGTCTCAATTTAAAAGATGTCACAAACTGTGTATATACGGTTAAAACAAGTCAAATGTGATTTATTATAAACTCCAAAACGTAAATGCAACAATTTAAAAACAGTCAAAATAGGCAAATTAAAAATGGTACAATTAAAAACCCCTCACGAGTTATACCCATAAATTTTAAAAACATTCAATATATATAAATTGTATTTAAATCAACAGACATTGTATTTAAAAACACTCCTAATTTAAAAGGTTAGCAATGAGTGTCAAAAAAGTTCAACAACATCATCAACAGCATCATTTTTTTTTTTTTTTGAAAAAAGTTTTATAAATGCACCCGAGACTACAACTTGTAACAAATTAAATTATTGTTGTAGACAGTAAAAAACAAGGGGTACAAGCGAAAAACTATACAGCTCTCAGGTAAAAATAATGAAAGTGACCTCTCGTTGCTACTCCCACGGTTTTTGTAAACAAAAACACGTTTCACCTCCTTATGAAAGATACAATTAACTGTAATCTTACAGTTTTGGTTAATTTCAAAAACTTTTTCATGTATCGCACAAATAGATTCTGCTGGTATGTTTTTTTTCTCGAGTTTACAAATTGCAACTAACTCAGCAAAGTACAACAGTATAGGATGAAATTCAACTGTTTTCATACAAATAGTATTAATTGTTCTTTTGTTCCTAGATAGCGACAAAAAGTGAGTGCCATCTGATTGTTTTTCGAGAAGTGCAAAACTTAATTTTGTTGTAGTGCGATTACTAGCCAGATCGATAAACTATAAATGTATTGGGTAAACAAAAAACACACAAACTTAAACATGTGGGCATAGAAAATTAAAAAAACATAAAAGTTCAATAACAATTCACACACACACACACACACACACACACAAACACACACACACACACACACACACACACACACACACACACATACAAGCAGTTGATGAATGTTAGTACAAACATTTAAATTGTTAATAAACAGCAGTCACTCACATAATTGCATGAGGTCAGTACTTCTGAATCAAGTATAAATGTTACTTGATGTTGATGCAAAGTTCCCAATGTTTTGGTTTAAAAAAGTGTGGAAAATATGCGCATCAATGCAAAAAACTTATATTGCACAACTTCTACTTCATTATTAGCTAGATGAAGTTTCACCACGAAATCTGTGGGTGTGACAAAAAGTCGTCCGATTTTAGCACAAACATTAGGTAATGGTCGAATTAGATGATAGGCTTTGCAAAATATATGAGAAGAGTCAGGTAAATCAACATTTAATAAGGATTGTTGAATTTCAAAGGCAAAAGCATGGAGATCTTCCATTTCACTCAAGCTAGATAACGTGTGACTTGTAATACTGCCCCGCCCCCATTTAGCAACGGTTGTTGGATACTGGAATACAGAAACATTAGGACTTCCTTTATAGTAATTGTTGCTTGGTAATACGTACTCCAACAAACTGGTTGTAAGGCACCATTTGTCATAGAGTATTTTCACATAAAGCTTTACTTGAACATAAGAATAGATGCTTTCACAAGCTTTTAATTCTGATAGTATACAGTCAAGTTTTGTCTGGGCAGCATCCCTACAATTCTCTAGTACTTGGTAATCAGGACTCCATTTAAAGATGATGTTACTCAAAAGGTCTTTAAAATCTTGTTTATAAAAGCCAAAGTGTTTAATACACTTTTTCAATACATTAATGCTTATTGTATAGGCAAAACGACTGTATTCAGCTTTGTAATTGTTGCACTAGAGAGAAAAGGAGGACGTACACCATTAAGAGACTGAATACATGAAAGAAGAATTGAAATGTAAGGAAAAATAATTACCAATCATTGTTAGCTGGTCAGCCATGTTGGATAACAAAAACGCTTTTGCACGCTATTTGCTATGGCAAGGTCAGCGTATTATACGAATTTTCCAAACAACAATACTCAACAGGAATGCTTAGCCGATTTCTTGAGTGAATGCGATGATTGGGAAAAGCGAAACTAGAGAGTAACGACTTTTTTGTGATCCAGTATGGCGGCATTGACGTCATGATGACGCGTAGTGAAAAAGCCCTATTGCCTTTTTAAAGTTGGAAATCTGAAAAAACTTACTTTTCCCCCACTCATAGATGAATTGTTGCAATTAAATGCACAACAATAAACCATGCTGACGAATTTTTCAGGCAGATTGTTAATAGACCTATCTTGGTCAGGTGACTTTTCAATGCCAGAGCCTGTATTTCTCGTTAGCCTCGGCTTTGGCTGCTATTGCGCATAAGCCCAGAGCAACTTTAATCATTGTTGAATCTTTTGAAAAATTCGTCAGCATGGTTTATTGCTGTGCACTTAATTGCAACAATTAATCTATGAGTGGGGAAAAAATAAGTTTTTTCGGATTTCCAACTTTTAAAAGGCAATAGGGCTTTTTCATTACGCATCATCATGACGTCAATGCCGCCATACTGGATCACAAAAAAGTCGTTACTCTCTAGTTTCGCTTTTTCCAATCATCACATTCACTTAAGAAATTGGTTAGCCTCGGGCCAAAGCAAGAGCCGTTTGCGAAGTTGGGCAAACCTGACGTCATTAGCAATGCTTTCTTGCGGTAGCTTTTGACGAAAATCAAACTGAATTTGTATTACCGGAAGTGACCTTTAAATTATGATTTCTTTATTAAAAATGACAGGAAAAAAAATTGATATTTAGTATCAGGAAGGTATTCAAAACTATATGAAATCAACTTCCGGTTTGGTGTCATTTGCCCTTTAAAGACTTCTCATTCAATAAGGAATGCATTAGAAAGAGCATCACCTCTAATTATGCAATAAATAGGATCAAATCTAACTCTACAGCAACAAAAGGAACTCGACTGTATGAACAAAAATTACTTGCCAATCATAAACTAAATTACCTTTACTAGAAGAAACACGATCTAAAGACATCGTAAAAACTTACATCTGAAAACCTACCAACGTCCTTAGCTATCAACATCTTGCAAACCATTGCAGATAAAATAAATAACATTGCTAAGATTAAATTCGACCAACACAGTTAAAACAAACGGTATCTACAAAATGACAGAGAAGGTAATTCTAAAGTTTTCATTCCAACATTTTTCAATTTCACAAATGGACAAACAAGACATTTTCCAAATGAAAGTGTTAAATTTTTGCAGCCTCTCTTTTTGATTGCAAAATTTCATTAGGATAGCATCTAAAGAATCATCTCCTTCATCTAACGATGGATTCAACTTTATTGGTAAAGGCAAAACAATTAGAACTATTCAATAACGTTACCATAAGAACTCATTCTGACAGCTGAAAAATACTTGATGTGATAAAAGTAGTGTATTTACCCGAATATCTACTGAGGTTTTTTTAAGAAATCTGTTAAAAAAATGATCTCTGTTTAAATTCGCGTGCGACGGAAAAACAATTTTATTTGATCGGCGCCATTTTATTTTATAAGAATAATTTTGGTTTCGCTCGCGAATAACTTTCGTATTTCGGAAAAGCATAATTTTGTATTTACGATAGTTTAAGAGGTTGAATTATAGATGTGGAAGGTAAAATTCTTATTTGTTATTCTTATGTTTATTTATTTATTTATTCCTGGATAGGAACGAAAATAATTTTTCAATTCAGTTCTACGTTACACATCCTTATGTATATTGAAAATAAACAATTCTTCACGGAATAACTTAATTTACAGAAACTTAATTTACAGAAACTGATAATGCTAAAATTTATGGAAACTTAATTATTATTGAAATGTTTCCTTTTAATTTCTGAATGGATTAAATTTTGTTTCTCTTTCTTCTTTTGAAAATATTTTTATCGAAAGCAAAATGTTATGTTTTTTTTCTTTTCCCTAGGTAAGTCTTCTCGAGAAGCATGTCCAATCAGCATGTCCATCCAGAAATTTCAGAATTAAGCAAACAGCGAATGTCCTGGTAAAAATAAGATGAAGCCCGATCTTGTTGCAAAAAAAAGTCCTAGCTATCTGCCTGTAATCGTGGCATTATGCATTTCTATATATAAACTCCAGGTTTAATATATGGACTATTTTTTTAAAGTTTTACATAAGTACAGAGACAAAATGATAAGCCCGCTTGAGAGGAGTTTAGGTTAGGTTAGGTTAGGTTAGGTTAGACTAAGTTAGGTTAGGTAAGTTACAAATAAGACCTAATGTTTACTCTATGACCATCAGCTCGCCACACAACACTTATTCGATGTGGCATTGTATCATACATCTTTTGGATATCTTCGTGTGGATGGTAATCTTTTACAATATTGATTGCAATGGTCAAGTATTGCTTGCCTTCTTTATATACTTCGTGTGGCTACATTCCCCAAACATTCGGATTAAGATCTGAGAACAGAGTTGAAGACCAAAAATATATATATATTTTTTTCAGTATATCCAATCGAGAACAATGTGAACTGTATGAAATGCTCCATTATCTTGCTGAAATTCTCCTTTTTTCTAGCCAAATGTTTTCCACATTGAGGAAACTTTTCTGAAAGATGATTGTACTCTGGCAATCATTGGTGAATGCAAGTTGATTTTTAGTTATTTACTCAATAGCACTCCAGCCAACCGACGACAGGGATCACTTGCCTCCTTGTGTAGAAATTCCAAAAAGTCAATAGCTATAATGTAACTTATAAAGATCCTTGGCTGGCACAGCACAAAGAAAAATCTTAATCAGGTAAGTAAAGCAGTAGGCTCTGCAAATATGTTTCCCAGCTAGTCCAAGATAGGTTTCCCAGGTAAGAAAACAATTATCTTATATATCTGGCCAAAGTACTTTAATTGATAAGTAAGTAAGAGTTTTAATCTTCCAGAACAAATTAACAAATTCAAAATAAATTACTTAACCCAGTAAGCAATCTCGGGTTTAATTTAGCAATTCTTTTATAACAATTAAATTGGAGACTAAATTCGCTGTGGCTTGAATTAATTTCCCAATAGAGTGCATTCGGAGAATAGTAAAGGAGATCATTATGATTAACCAGTCTAATAGATATTCGTGAGAACAATTAATAAATGATACGGAAGTAGAACACTAACTCTGGCAATTCTTAATGCATCCTTAGCACAAAAGCTGTATAGAAATTTGAGCGCAAAAGCTTTCATACCTGAAGCAATAACACGTTGAAAACGACTTTGAAATTCTTTGGGATTTTTAAAAACTTTCCCGACTACGAGCAGTTCCTTTAAACGGAATTTTCATATAAAATGAACTGTCCTTTACTTTCGCGGATGAAACCATTAATTACACACGGGAATAATCCTTTTGCTTGCCTTAGCTCAATCTCATAGAATATTCTGGAGCTACTACGGTTTGTATTCTACCAATACTCAATTTGCAGGCTCGTCAATGCATGGAATTTACATGAAAAACAACTTACGCTTGCTCCAGGTAAGTTTAGCAACACTTCCTCATACGACGCAGTTTCACACGCTGTCCGGCTCGCCTGTAATGAGGTCTATCACCCGACTTCTCTTCCCTTATCGCTCTTGATATTTTCCTCCTGAACTGTTCAACCCTGTCCATTTCCACAATCCGTTTTCTTCCAGTGCTCGAGCCAACTCTCCTCTTCTTCTTGAGTGAAAAACGAGTGTCTTTTTTTGATGCTTACAAGTATGACGTAACACACTCCCCTGGGAGGAACGCAGCAGACACCTTGTTAATTACTTCAGCAATTTCAAATGGACCAACATATTGAGCATAGAGCTTCCTTCCTACCTTCTTTGCATAACTACCCATTCTTGATGCTTTTAGCAGTCCTAATTTCCTTTCTTCAATGTAAACCTGGAATTCTTCTGTCCTATTATGTTTTATACTTTGTATTGATTTTCTTCAATCGCTTTCGCACTTCTGTTAACAACTTGCTTATTTTATTGACTATATTGCTATCTTTTTTGTTTGCTTATTGATTCCTGGTGCTATACTAACTTTTCTTCCCAGGTCAAAATAGTACGTTGACATTCCTATGCCATCTGCTACAATCGAATTAATAGCTATTTCCACAGCCACTAATCTTTCATCCCAGTCATCTTTGTTTACATTGATATAATTTCTTAATATTTGCATGACAGTTTGATTCATCCGCTCTGACTGTCCATTGGTGTGCTGGTGATACACTGCTAAATTTCAATGTTGTATTTAAGGCTTTAAAGATAGGTATGCAGCAGGTATTGCCACATACCTGCTGTAAACCTAGCATCTCTGTCAGAAATTATAACTTGAGGGATTCCATGGATTTTAAACACCTCGCTTATTAATAGTTAGCTGTGTCCTCGGTAGTGATACTTGTACGACAGTGGAACAGTCTTACCCTTTTCGGCAGCTTGTCTATCGCCATCAATAGAGCATCAAAACCTTTTTGTGTTAATGGTAAGAGCATCACAAACTCTATCGTAATTGTGTACCATCTTTGAGGCGGTATTTCTAATGGCTGCAGATCGCTGTAATGCAACACTCGCGGTACATTATTTTTTTGACACTTATCACAGGTTGTGACAAACTTCTTCACATCCTTAACAACACTCATGGCCACCAATATTTTTGTTTAACTATGTATATTGTTTTATGTACCCCTAAATGGCCTCACGTTATTTCATCATGTACAGAGGTTAGAATTTTAATTATTAATTCCTATTTTTTAGGGATTATCAGTTTATTGCCCCCTTTATCTTTCTTGAACAATAGTCCATTTTCTACTAAATGCGGCACCTTAGGATGTGCTAACATTTTCTTTGAGAACATACATTTGCTGTATCCTCTTTTGATTTCTTGTAAAATTTTACTGTCTTCAGTCCATTCACTAACAATGGGTTGCATAACATTGCTATTCTTGGGCTGTGAATCTTCCTTAATATACGAGCGTTTTTTATTTTTATCAAACAGAAGAATACTTGGACTTTCACAAAATCCTTTTATATTTTCATTAACTATGTCTATATTTTGTGGCACTTCTACCCGATCTTCAATTTCTCCCCCTTCTATCAAAAATATTACTTCTTCTGAAAATTTCCCTAAATCTACTGCTTTAATGTTTTGCACTTGATTTTTCAGTTCGCCTTCAAATGCTTCTTTATATAAATTTATTTTCTGCTCTTCTGAACAGGTCGTAATTTGGTCCACCAATAATGCATAAAATTGATTAAAGTATCTTATATTCTTCCTAAATTTGTTTTTTGTAATCTTTTCACTATTTCTTTTTGGACTTTATCCATCGCCTTTTCCAATTAAACTAAATAAGCTAGCCCTTACATGGACGTTTTCACTACACACCCAACACCGTTCTCCGTCCGACACCTTAAACCCCAACATCTGGATCTTATGAAAATTGATAAGCTGTCTCTACTGGTTTCCTTAAAGGTGCGCCTCCTGCAGCTGTTAAATGATAATGACAAAAAATCAATAAGATGATAATTCTTAGGCATCAATTAATATAGCCTATCACTAGTGGTAAATAGGCCATCCTGTATGGATATTTATATAAGCATAATCATTCGTTTTTTCGTCAATAATCAGCAAGTTATGAGCATTGTTATGAGCAAAACCAACAACAATGGTATTCAAAATTTACCACGCGAAACTCATTTTCATGCAACAATACGTTTTTTGCGGACAAAAAAATTTTTTTTAGTAATAGTAATTAACAAAAAAGGATTCTTCTTAGTCACTAATGTATGGTGACAAAGCGTGAACCAGGGCACGCAAAAGCCAACAGGTCTCTTACACTTCTGCTACCACAGCTATCTCTACGTCTACAGGATTTCTGTGAAGTTTGATTTTAATCATTAAACAATAAAAATTAGCTAACTTACACAAAAGAACTGAGACGAGAAAAGATATATAAATAAAAAAATTTTTATTGCTACTCGCAATAATATTAAGTAGTGAAATACATGAAATAATATTCCCCAATTACGAAATAGAGAAGAAATAACTTGTAAAATTAAATCTGGAACCGCAGATTAAATTTGTAATAGGTAATACATAAATATGTAACTAAAATTGTAAGAATTAGAATGTTTTTAGTTCAGAATGTTTTTAGTTCAGGAAATAAGAAATTCAAATAAGCTCCTTGTGGATTAGAAGTCGTGATTTTGCACAGTGAAAACGTTTATAGTTACAAAGTCCATACAAAACGCTAACAGGATCCTTCCTACAATTGCTCAGGAAACATTGTTCCCAACTCAATTCCGGATGGTTGATAGCTGGCCAACTGATGACAGGAATCATTTGTTTCCTAGTGTAAAAATTCCACAAAGTCAATAGCATTAATGTTACTGATAAAGATCCTTGGCTGGCACAGCACAAACAAAAATCTTATTCAGATAAGTAAAGCAGTAGGCTCCACAAATGTTTCCCAGCTAGTCCAAGCTATGTTTCCCAGGTAAGAAAACAATAATTATCTTATATATCCCGCCACAGTGATTTAATTGTTAGGTAAATAAAAGTTTTAATCTTCCAGCACAAATTAAAAAATTCAAGATAAATTAATTAAACCCCAATAGCAATCTCCTGTTTAATTTAGCAATTTTTTCATAGGGATTAAATTGGAGACCAAATTCGCTGTAGCTTGAATTAATTTCCCAATACAGTGCGTTTGGAGAACAGTAAAGGAGATCAGTATGATTAACCAGTCTAATAGACGTCCGTGAGAATAATTAATAAACGATACGGAATTAGAACACTAACTCTGGAAATTCTTAATGCATCCTTAGCGCAATAGCTGTTTACAAATTTGAGCACAAAATCTCTTCATACCTGAAACAATAAAACATTGAAAACGAGTTTAGAATTCTTCGGAATTTTTAAAAACTTTCCCGATACGAGCAGTTTTTTAAACGGAATTTTGATATAAAATGGACTGTCCTTTGCATTTGCGGACAAGACCATTAATTCCACACGGGAATAATCCTCGCCTTAGCTCGAACTCGTAAAAACTTCTTGAGCTACTACGGTTTGTACAGGGTGTTTCAGAAAGGACTCCCCAACTTTGAAATGACATAACTTTATAACAGTGAGAGACAGAAAGGTGAAACAAGTGGTATGTTGGACAGACAGGTATGGAATTTCTGATACACCGGTTTGCAAAAATAGTTCTAATATTGGACATTAGAGGGCGTTGTAGTCACAAAGCAGTGTCCTTTAAATAGTGTATGAAAGTGTGCTACATGAAAAGATGTTCAATCACATTACAATGGTTTCGATATGGACCTTTTTTAACTTTAAATTTCTGTTGAAAGCTTCGCCTTGTCATTATCGGACTTCGATCTAATCGGTGGTATTCGAGAACAATAAAAACACGTTGCTCCAATGAATAAGGCATGATTTTCTTCAATTTCCTACAATAACTAATTCGATACAACTTCCTTACACGTGTCAGCACTGAACAAGACTGACGAATGAACTTTCTGTACTTCTGAGTACTATTTCAAGCTTCATCTGCTTGTAGCGCCATCTATTAGTCAATATTGGAACTATTTTTGCAAACCCGTGTATCAGAAATTCCATACCTGTCTGTCCAGCGTACCACTTGTTTCACCTTTCTCTCTCTCACTGTTATACAGTTATGTCATTTCAAAGTTGGGGAGTCCTTTCTGAAACACCCTGTATTTGCAGGCTCGTCAATGCGTGGAAATTATATGAAAAACGACTTATGCTTGGTCCAGGTAAGTTAAACAACACTTCCTCGTACTACGCAGTTTCACCTGCTGTCCAGCTCG
Source organism: Rhysida immarginata (assembly GCA_023313115.1). NCBI lineage: Eukaryota > Metazoa > Arthropoda > Chilopoda > Scolopendromorpha > Scolopendridae > Rhysida > Rhysida immarginata. The sequence continues at coordinate 403,695 of JAHWFO010105039.1, forward strand.
CCTTTAATGAGCTCTGTCGCCCGACTTCTCTTCCCTTATCACTCTCGAAATTATCTCTTGAACCATTTGAAACCTCTCTAATTCCACGATCCGTTTACTTCCCTGCTCGAGCCAACTCCCCTCTACATCTCGCTCCTCTCCTTCCACGTCACCTCTCTTTCTTTCACATTGGCTCCTTTCTTGTTACATCGTACTTCGTCAACCTCAAGTCTTCTTGAGCGAAAAACGAGTGTCTTTTGTTGATGCTTACGAGTATGACCTAAAAAATATATAATTAAGTGGATTTCCGTTAAGGCCAATATTTCATTTAATAATTTAACTTATATAAAATTCGATTTGCAGATTCCTCTTGAAGAAGATATACATTACTAAGAAGTTTGGACCAAAATTTCCCAGAAGGTTCAGGGTTCCGTTATAATATACAGTAATAATGCCAAATGGGGCAAAATTTGTGCAGCTTTTGCTTTCATTTTCAGCAAGAATAAACCATAAAACACAGCAAATACTAAAAGTTTTGACATGATGTGCCCTAATATACGAAAGGCGTTTAAATTTGACTAGCACTTTATTTTTTATAAAATCAGGAAACTACGGAAAAAAACCCACGCAAACCGGTTATTTCTCAAAAAACTCTCCTTGCTTCTCAACACATTTTTTCTAGCGTTCTGGGAGCATCTGGATACCAGTTCTGTAGAGATCTTTAAGCTGATGTCGAAACCACGTCAAGACTGCCTTTTCCACTTCCTCATTGCAGCCGAACCTCTGCCCTCCCAAGAGCTCTTTCAGTGGTCCAAAAAGGTTATAGTTTTAAGGAGAGAGATTTGGGCTGTACAGAGGATGTGGTAAGATGTCCCATTTGAGTTCCGTCAGTGTGTCCATAGTCAGTTTGGCTGTGTGAGGTCTGGCATTGCAGAAAGCAAACACCACTGGTCGGTCGCTTTTTCCTTAGTGCCGGTTTCAGGAACCTCCTCAAAATGCACAATTGTAGGGTTCATTTATGATTCGACGTTTATCCAGAAAATCGTCATGAATGTTACAGAATACTGTCGCCGTACATTCGTTGCCGGCAGTGTCATGTTTAATTTCTTGCGTTGTGGTGAGTCAGTGTGTCACCACTACATGCTCGCAGGCTTGCTTTCAGGGGTATGGTCAGAGAAGAACTACAATGGGAAGCAAGGCTCGGGGAATTAGTGAAATCAAATGTATTTAGCGATCCAAGTGGCCAGGCCGTTACGACTTTAATCGAAACTGAGTCTTAGATGAAAATGTATTTGTTTTAAATAAGTGAAAGCAAACTAAATAACAGAAGAGATATGTACCCCTAACGTTAAATGAACGGAATAAAATAGCATTTACAAGAGTGTGGTCAAAAGAACAGCAAGGGTGAGGGGGGGGGTAGGAGAAGCCTGTGGAGCAGCACCATGATGGCCAGAGGGAGGGTTTATCAAGATTGGAAGTTCCTTTCGTTGCGTCTTGGCCGTAGGGGACCAATGGTGCTGTTTCGATTTCACTTGAATAGCAATGGAACTGTTACGACCTGCGCTTCCCGTTCTTCCTCTTCCCTGCTATGGTGATGTATCCATGTCTCGTCGGCGGTAACGACACGTCTTAGGAAGCTGTCACTAACCTAACCTGTCATATCGCTGCAGTAGCATGGAAGAGTTTCCACAGATGATTTTGTGATTCTCGGACAGTTGCTTAGTGGTATCTGGCACATTTTGTTGAATTTCAGCTTATCGTGGAGGATGGTCACCACAATGCCAATGCTGATGTTCAGTATTGAAGCCAATTCTCGGGCATGAATCCGCCTGTTGTCTCTTATCAGCTCATTTGTTCGTGCGATGATGACATCATTGATAGCAGTTGCTGGCTTTGCTTTATGATGTTCATTGCCGGTGGATTCTCGCCTTCGTTCAAACTTTTGCCACCATGATGCAAGGATGAATGATCGAGACAAACATGACTCGGCGAACTGTCTTTGAAGTCTCTGATGAATCTCCTATGGCTCTAAACAAAGACGTGAGCATTTTCAGTTTTCAGTTTTCGAAAAAATAAACTTCCATTAGAAAATTAGTTTATAATTTACATAGATAGTGCTTTGTGTTTTAAAATGGTTCTGAAAAGGGCCACGTAAAAACCTGTTTAGTTTTTAGCTATGGCATAAAATAATAGAAATGAGGGTAAATATTAATCATTTCAGGAACGTTTTTTGAAATTGTAGTTATTATTCCTTTTGAAAAATTAAAACAAAACGCAATTCTCAATTAGATAATAGTTTTGATCAAGATATTTAAACTTTTAAATATGGATTTTTACGAGTATTTGTCATTGTATCATGTTAGGTGTGAAAGAAACTTTAACTTATTTTTGTTAAGAACCTATATATTCAATTAAGATTATCATATAGAGAGTTAATAATGTATTTATTTATTAACATACAAACAATATAAGATAAATAAACTGACGTTTATTAAGTTTCCCTTTTCCGACGTTCCTGGAAATGACGGTCGCGTTTCCTGAATGATGATTACGATCATTCTTTACAATGCGACACAATAAAAACTTTTTCAGCAGTATTAAATCTTTATTGTGCTTTAGGAATTATGACTTTTTGGTCAGTTGCATCATACAGGGTGACAATTATTGAGTAATATGAAAAAAAATTTGGTAACTTTTGAACAATTGCCGAGATTCAGTTAAAACTTGAAGATCGAATGGGATTTTTTGAGCATGCATACTCATATTGTTGTTGTTGTTTTAACATTTAATTTAATTTTAATTTTAATTTATGAATCGGGATCCTATATGTCTATCCAGGGTGTCTGGATGGACCAGGAATCACCGACTGCTGTATGATGGTCGCAGCAGCCGGGAAGGGGGGGGGGTGAAGATGGTCTATCACTGATGATCGCCCCTTAAGTGACTAGCCGTGCCTGATGTATCTTAACTTCACAGTTGTGTTCAGTGAAAGCCCACCAGGCCACGGCCTCCCCCAAATTTTAGAAAATGATCTCATCCCTATTATCCAAAGTGACCCAGATTTCGAAAATATCTGGTTCATGCAGTATGGAGCACGACCCAATCAGACCAGTAGAGTGTTTGAAGTCTTGGAAGATCACTTTCGAGAGCGCATTCTGGCTTTGGGGTACCCAGAGGCCATTGGAATGGGAATCGCTTGGCCGCAATATTCTCCTGATCTCAACCATTTTGACTCATATTTGTGATGCAATATTGAAGACAAAGTTTACCCAAATAACCCCGAAACCAACGCTGAGCTAAAAGCCAAATATTTAAGTATTTTAATTTAAATTAAATTACATTATTTTTGTGATCACATTTATATATTGAATATTTATGTTAAAATTTAAATGATCAAAATTATTTAAAAATAATTACTTAAAAATGTTAGTAGTTGACATCCAGGTATTGTCGCATATTAATGAGTGGGCGTGGCCTCTTCCAGCCAATCAGCATGCAGCACTCACATCACGTGACCCCCACCACCCCCTACCCCCTTCCTGCACAGGCGTTCAACCAATCTGCGTGCAGATTGCGCCTCACGTGACCCACCACCTCACCTCCCCTGTTTTTGGGTGTGGGTCTTTAATTGGGTGTTGGCCTTTAATTGGGCGTTGGCCTTTTAATTAGGCGTTGGCTTTTTATTTGGGCGTTGGCCTTTATTTGGGCGTTGGCCATTTAATTTGGGCGTTCGCCTTTTAATTAGGCGTTGGCTTTTTATTTAGGCGTTGGCCTTTATTTGGGTGCTTAGCACCAGCACCAGGGTGGAAGATTAGAGGGGTCCTGATGCTCTCAGCAAAATCCACTTAGATGGTTCTGTCTTACAAGTGTACACCGGTTGATTCGCTTAAATATCATTGATTCCGTCAAGGGGGTTCAGTACTGGCGCGACTCGATTTTTGATTACCTAATTACTATTGTTTCTCGGGTAACCAAATTTTTTCCAAGCTCTTTTTACAGTTTTTCTAAATTAAACGACTGCTGTTTCAAGATGTATTGTTTTGTTTTTTGAATTTTCAACTAAGGACTACATTGTTGCAATTGATAGGCGTGCAGCTGAGTAGGGACTAATACTGTCTAAAAGGGTGGGGACTGAACTCTCATATACCTGTTATAAATAATAAATAAATACAGAGGTGTTCTTTACATAACTTAATTTAAATTTTGGTCATGGATGATGCATTTTCTAACCCTGCTAATGCTGCCGGTTTTGGTGGTGTGAAAGGTTTAGCTAAACAAACAAATCATTCTGACAAAGAGACACGTGAATGGTTAAGGGGCATGAGAGCTTATACGCTACATAAACCCGTGCGTCATCATTACCCACGTAATCGCATGCGTGTATATGCGCCATTTGAGCAATTTCAAGTGGACTTGGTTGATCTGACCAGTCTGTCAAAACAGAACGATGGTTATAAATTTCTACTTACCTGCATCGATGTTTTCTCACGCTATGCGTGGGTCATTCCTCTAAAAACGAAGAGGGGGCTTGAACTTCAGAAAGCCTTTCAAAAAATTTTCACACTCAGCAGTGTTCCTGTAAAAGTGAACAGCGATAAAGGGAAGGAGTTTTTAAACAAACACTTTCAAGATTATTTTAAAGAACTCGACATCGATTTCTTCACCACAGACTTGAAAGCCGTTACGGTCGAACGATTCAACCGTACGTTAAAAACGAGGATGTTTAAGTTTTTTACATTTACCAACACACACAGATACATCGATGTCTTACCGGATCTCGTGTTAAGCTACAACCACCGCAATCACAGAGCCTTGGGTATGGCACCAGCTGATGTCAATGAACGAAATGCCCAGGTCTATGGTTGAAACAACAGAGTTATTATACAGCAGCAACACAAACAAATCCAAGGTTGCAAGTCGGCAATTACGTACGTATTTCGAAAGTGAAAAACATATTTGATAAAGGCTATCTTCCAAACTGGACAGAGGAGGTGTTTGAGGTTTCAAAAATCATTTATAGAAAACCTGCTGTGTATAAAATTAAAGATTACGATGGCAACGAGATCTCAGGTGTATTCTATGATCAGGAGTTACAAAAGTTTAAAAAAACCTGAAGTTTTTAACATTGAACAGATTATTCGCTGGCGCACGAGGCGTGGTGTTCGCGAAGCTTTTGTGAAATGGCCAGCATGAACAGCTGGGTACGAGAAATAGATCTTTTAAATGCTTGACAAGAGGCGATTGACAGCAGTTGGGTCCGAGTACAGCCATCATGTATGAAGACACGGATTTTTATGTTACGTTACCATCAAACACACCTACGGGCGAACAAATTCATACCAATACAACAGCTCATTTTATCACAAGACTGCCGAGGACGCTACGTTTCCAGGGTCGATGGGAGGTTGGTTTATCGGAAACACATTTCCCAGCCCTCTTCAAGAACATTACGACGGTAAACAACACTTTCGAAATAGGTTTCAAGGTTGATCACATAGATGAACAAATTGATTTCAGCATTGTTTCACCAGTAAGAATTCCGACATTCCAGTCTTTCCTAATCGAAGTTGAATTGGTATTACAAGCCTATTTGAAAGATGTTCTCATTTACCATAACCCTTCTTTAGACCAAAACGTCATCATGAGTTTGCCTCTGAATGTCGGGATTCGCTTTAACACGCCCGAATTCTGTAAGTTGTTCAATGTTTCGCCAAATATTTTCTACGAGGACCGTTTCTCTCTAACTCCGGATTACAACCGGCC
>JAHWFO010105039.1:419436-461604 GCA_023313115.1 Rhysida immarginata
TTTATTGGTCAGAAGAGGACATTGCCCATGCAATAACACTACGTAGCATCAGTCCAAAATATTACAGATTTTTAAGGAAATGCAATACAATTCCTTTACCTGATCCATCTACTTTGTACAGATGGGTGAGAAAACTAGAATTCAACCTAGGCATTCTACATGAAGCTCTTTTACTCATGGCCCAAAAATCTAGTTCATATTCATGTATGGAGAAATTGGTTGTGTTGACATTCGACGAAATGTACCTTCAAAGGAAATTTGACTTAGACATTAAAACAGAGACTGTTTGGCCACCACATAACCGAGTTATGACTGTAATGGCTCGTGGTCTTGCTGGTGCCTGGAAACAACCAATTTATTATGATTTCAATTGTGATTTTGATAAGGACACCTTATTTAAACTTGTGACTTGTTTATACACATGCGGTTATACGATTGTAGCTGTCACTTGTGATTTGGCACCAACCAATAGAAGACTCTGGCGTAGTCTAAATATTGGGATTGCAGACGAAGAGCAATGCTATATTTTACATCCAAATGACCCAACGAAAAAAATTCATTTTTTGTAGATGCTCCACATTTACTGAAATTAAGCAGGAACCATTTTTTAGATAAAGGATATACAATTGGTGGTCATGTAATAGATAAATCTGCAATAGAGAAGTTTCTTTCATTGTCTGAGAGTGATGTAACTATTGCTCATAAGTTAGATTATATGCTTCTTAATGTTGAAGGTACTGATCGGCAACAAGTGGCATATGCAGCCAAACTCATGTCACGTACAACCGCAAAAGTGTTCAAGTGGATGAATCAAATGATTGACTCTAATGTAGCTGCTCATGGTCACATAATATTTGAATTAATCAATGATTGGTTTGACTTATTCAATTCATCAACAAAATATGGTAATGGTAACTACAGTGATGCATTTGGCACTGATTTGCCACACCAAAAACAGTTGCTTGATAACCATACTCGATTGATTACTGGGTTACGAGTTGGAGCATCCAAATGTTTATTACCCTTTCAGAAGGGCATGTTGCTAAACAATAAATCGTTGATTTTATTATATGAACATTTACAGGAATTATATGGTGTGGCATACATTCTAACTGCCAGATTGAACCAGGATATTTTAGAAATTTTTTTTTCAAGAATAAGAGCAATGGGTGGCAGCAATCATCCAACTGCTTTCCAATTCCGACATAGATTACGTTGGTATTTATTGAGTAGACAATCAAATGATTTATTCCAAAAAAAAATGTGTACAGAGGATGCATTTAGTGAGCCATGTTTAAGTTCCTTAAATCAGCAGCAGACATCCTCAGATATAGACATTAATGGCACTAATGCTGCAACCTGTATTACAAATATTATGCTCCATGGAATAACTGACTGTTTGACATCTCCATTTGATCCAAGCACCAGCAACACATCACAATCATCCCAAACATCTTTTGAAGATAAATTGTATAATCCACAGGAATCTTCACACATTGATGATGAATCCATTTTTGAGTTACATATTGAGGATGACAACATTAATCAAGATCAATTATTACTATTGGAGTCATATGAAGAGCAAATATGCAAAGACAAGATAGCTGAAGAAGGTTTACGATATCTGGCTGGATACATAGCATTCAAGTTTGCCCACAAATATCCACACCTTCACATTCCAAATTGCCAGTTAAATTATACAGACAGTCAGGAGTATGATTGGATAAATATGCTCTCGAATGGCTATCTAAAATTTCCTTCACAACAATTTTTTGACATTGTTGTTAAAGCTAATGAAGAATTTGAAGCTTTTCATGGAAAAGTTCTGAAGAGAGAGAGCAACATTATAACAACAGTTACAACTATAGTCACAGTAAAATACAAATCACCATTACCTTTGGATGTAATTAAAAGATTTGTTAAAATTAGAACTTACATCAGAATTAGATATTTAAATAAAAGCCTAAAAATAAATTATGTAAGCAAAAAAGGGAAAAATAAACTAATTAAATTTGCTTAAAAATTTTACACCGTTGTATTTTTATTCAATTTTATGCACTTTATTTTACATCTTTTTAAATTCCAAACATCTGAAATTAAAATAGTTTAAACAATATTTTTTACCTTATGTAAAATTTACTTACAATATTATTTATTTATTTAATATTTTTATTTATTTTATTTATTTAATATTTTTATTAATTTTATTTATTTATTTTAAATTTTGAGACAATTTTTTAAAATTAGTGACCATCCTAAGTCAAAAATGTTATAAGAAAATATTTTTAGATCAGCAAAAATTATTTGCTATTATACATTTATGACGCATTTAAAATTTTGGATAGTTGATAGTTTGAAGAAATTGTCTTGTATTTCAAATTTTATAAATTAATGGTAAATTACAACTCGCACTCGTTATAAATAGCGAGTGCAGCGTGTCAAATGCGCTACTGTGACGTCACATGCGCAGATCGAGTTATTTTGGTCAGCGAATGCAATGACCTGGTCTCTTTTATCCATGCTGCTCTCTCTCCAAACGTCGCTCTCCACTTTTCTTCTTTTGCTCTCGTGTTCCCTTTTTCTCTATTCGGCTCCTCCGTTTTTAGCTGGCGGCTAGGGACACGGCAGAACATGACGTCATGGCGAAAAATAGAAGGGAGAGCGCAGTTTTTCAGAAGTTTTTCTATCAGTTTTTCTGCAGAAAAGACTTTCGCACAGGCCTTTTACTATCTGGCAGGCCGTGTTTAAATTTAACAAACTTTTACCACTCTCGGCGCTTCGCGCCTCACGTTGGCCCTGCGGGCCTCATTCAATGAGGCTCATTGGTCACTGTTTTCCGTTACTCGAACGCCTTCGGCGTTCTGTCTACGACGTCCCCCTCCGGGGGTAAATAATTGATATATACCCCAACCTATTTGGTTACAGGGAGCAGTTGGTTTCCCCTCGGCCGGTTACAGGAACTTGCCATGAAGTCATGTTTCACCGTGTCGCTAGCCGCTTCTCGTTTTTATGAGTCGAATTACCTGCCTTCCGCCTATCCTCGTTTACACCTGGCGCCCTCTGTTGCCGAAAAACTCTTCCTTTGTTACAGCGAGGTTTGCTTTGCTGTAACACAATATGATTACGTATCATAAATGATAGTAAAACATGAAAATGTAATGTTGATAAGATAATATTTAAGTGTAATTTTCAAAAATATTGATTAACAAGAATGATTAATATGATGGCTATGTTCAAATTCTATGCCATCTAACCTTGTTACTTGCTAAAACAACGCAAGTCAACAACAGTTTTTTACGTTTTTTAGATTATTATTATTATTCATAAATTATAAAAATTATTCGATATTTCAATCTTTTAAAGTTCAACCACTATATTCAGCCCAAAAAAGTCATTCAAAAACTCGTTTACTTGTGAATGACACGTTTTTATTGATTCCTGAAAAATTCTAATTGTGTGACTTATGCGGTTTTTGAAATGACCGATTCATTTAGAGGGTGAATTAGAACTAAAGAGATAAAATTCGGTGGGTGTTTTTTTTCCATAAGAAAAGTAATAATAAAGTTCATATCAACATATGTCCAGAAATGCCTACTTTTCCATGGTGCTTGCCATGGTGGGCAATTGTCCCCATACAATACACATAGTGTAGTTTTTTTTCCTGTTGTAGAGGCATATTGGAATTCATATCAGGAAAATCGGAGATGGTCTTCACTTACGGAGAAGTACATGGGAATGTCGAGAGGCTGATATCTCAAGAAAATACCCCGACACCCAGCACCATCCGAATCACGAAACGTTTGCACCATCTTTCGGGATTCGTGTGAGAAGGTATCCTTTGAAGGAAGAGGAGAACACGGGGTTTTTTAAATCCCTTGCCATTTACACCCTTGTGCAAATTAATTGAAACAAAGAATGTTTTCAGAGACATTTTTTCATGAAGCTTTTTTCAAATCAACTCCTAGAGATGACACTTACTTGCTTCGACAAAGAAGAAGGATCCCCGCAAGACGATTGACGCATTGTATACGGATTTGAAGAAGAAAGGAAAACAAATCCGTTTCTTTTCAGTTTGCAAGCGTTTTATTGCGGTCGGACGATGAAAGAAAAGCTGTATAAATGGGCAACAACGTACGAGGAATGAACGAAAGACCAGCAGAGAAAACTCCTATTCACCGACGAAAGCCATTACTTTGTACAGGGTCAGCGAAGTCAGCATGTTCGAAGTTCACAGGGAGAGAAGCTTCTTGATTCCACATAGATCAGTATATCAAACACCTAAAAAAATATTTTGGGGATGGTTCAGTTATGATGGTGTCGGAAACCTGCAGCCAATAAAAGGCTGGATATCGAGGTTCTATGCACGAAAGAAAGTTGGTTGTTTCAATTAATTTTTACAAGAGTGTACTTGTGGGGGAATTTCAAAAATGCTGATTAAGTGGAACGAGATCCTGATGAGGAGACACTTGAACTACAGCCCGTGAAACTATTTGACGTATACTGATTGAGCGAGCAGTCTCGCGAGGTTACCTTGGCCGTATGCCACGCCGCATTTGCCGCACAGGTCAGGCTCGGTTTCAAGGAAACTGCACAAGGCGGCCGAGCATTATATTGCTCTCACATGTCAGTTTAGAAATTGACATGAGACCGCACGTAACTACATAGCCATCGCAGATTCTGCGTTTATATTGGTTCATCGACGTCTAAAGAAAAATAAGCAGAAATCTAAACGCTTTTGGGCGAAAAAAATATATGAAAACAGATTGCAACATGGGAACAAATTATTTGAAGAATTGTGTTTCGATGTGATATGATATAATGATGAATAAAAAATTGTCTGAGACTTTCTTTTTCAAGTTTTTTTAATCACTATGTGGCTGTTCATTTCCAGGTTTATATTTTGCCACACTCTTTCCTTTGTCCTCTATTTGTGTATTCTAAATATTGCGAGTCCCAAAGTCTTCTGTAGGTAGCATATAATTCTGTCAGCTTTAAACACTGATTCTTTTCCATAGCGTGAGCAACCGACTCGTGCGAGGCACGTCCTGACCGACCGAGCATATGCCTCACGAAGCTGCCTCGCGAGTCCGCTCACTCAGTCAATACCCCGAGTACAGGCTGGAACATTAGAAAGAGCGAACTTCCTGTACAGGCCATTTCGAACATCTTTTGTAACAATGACACAATGCTGTCACAGTAATGCCATGTTCTGTACTAATTACAGACAAACTTCCATTTCTGGAATTAGGTTCATATGAGATTTTTTTGTTCCTGACTTGACTTTGTCCCTGTTATTTTAGTTCACCCTGTATGGCTTTCACTTAACTAATAGGTAAACTTTCTAATTTATCAAGAATAAATATAAAATGATCCATCTCTGCATATTTTCATATCAATCTCGTATCTATAACTGTCTCGTTGTTTCCAAATCACATCGTGCAAGTTATACAAGGATGAGTTAAAACCATTTGATTTTAGAATACGTTTTATCACCAGGTGTAATTCTTAATTTAGTTTAGAAACCCATTCCACCACAACCATTTGAAGCTAAGAAAACTTTGTCTCATATAAGAAGAGCACTATGATTGTGCAACTTCAGTAACAGTAATCAAAGGAAACGATCTCTTCATTTAATGAGCATTACTTTATTTCAAATGGGACGATAAAAATGCTTTTATTATTAGCTACCTTCATAAAATAACCCTATTTAAGTTTTTATAATCTCGCTCAAAGATTTTTTTACAATTGCTTTTTTTATTTTTCCAAATTCCTTTTGAAATAATGGATTCCAGATGTTACGCATTATCAAATCGTCGACGTCTTTTATGACAGTAATTTATTCAGTGGAAAAAGGGGTTTTTGCATAAGTGGGAATGATAGGCCCAATTCGCGCAGATGTTACGTTAGATATGCAGCCAAATTAACCTCGAACGTAAAGAAATGAAGATCATAAAGCAATAACGGCCGCTCACAATACAATCCTCTGCTTATTCATTTGTACATTAAAATGGCTTTTAATGATATCCTTTGAATGCTCTGTCCTTCGGGTCTCTGATTCTCATGCAATTTTTTAAAAGTTAAGAATTAATTAAAATGCTAAAAATGGTTTAGTTAGGATTAAATAAAGAGGTCTTTAAAAAGATAAGCATATATTGTCCGGCCATTAAAATTTAAACGATGGCCAATAAACAGAGATATTAATCTTAATTAATTTTGATCCATACTATCTCTTAATATTAGATTTTATGAATTTCGAAAGCTTAAGAAAGTATGTTATGAGAATGCCATCTTACGAAAGTTAAATAATTAGGCCACTTAATTAGGAAACTTTTCTTCATTTTTTACAGTGAATGTTAATAACAATAATAAAAATAAAAATAATATTATTAAAAAGTTTTGCATAGAAAAGGCTTTAATTTAAAAGTAGAGTTAAAAAGCAAATAAACAGTGACCTAAATTTTGGTTAATGAATGAATATTATTATAAATTATTATGAATAATTTATAATATTATTATTATAAACCTCTTTTAATCATCACAGATCTTGCCTTTTCAACACCATGCAAAACAATAAACAATATTTGTTTGATTTGTGTTGCTTGTCGGTACCTGCGTGATGAAAAACTATGCTCAAATATCACAAATGATGTGCAAAGATGTGTCCTGTAAAAATAAAACACAACAATCGATTTCATAAAAAGTTTTGCACACAAACAGCACCCTTGATACTTCCTATGAGTTTCTCTATTAATGGCAGCTTCTTCTGTAGAGGCTTTTGATGGAAGTTGGACATGCCCCAAGCTGTTCAACGACACCCAACACAAGTATGCCACAACTAACATCAAAATTGCCACAACAGAAGGCGATTATCAGGTGATAAAATTTAAAGTTCCGGCACTACATGCACACATGACAAAATCAACTGATGTAATAAAATACGTTGTAATTTTTACTGAATAACTTAATTAACTGAGCACGCCCACACTGAGCAACTGACAACTCCACACGTGGTGGGGTACGGGTTTAGGAACTTGCTATGCTGCTGAAATCAAACAGGGAACAACGCAATATAGTGTGGAACCCGGGACTCTATTGGAATAAACAATTAATTGCCGTTTTCACTGCGCCCAAAATGTGGCGACTTTCACTCATAAAGAGAACACAAAACAATCGTGGTTTAAAAATACTAAAATGATATTTAAACACCATGGGGTTCAGCTCTCTAATCAGCCCGGCGCTCCACACACGTATATATCTCTTTTCGGCTCACAGGTCAGGCTAGAGAGGTAGTGCTTTATTGAACAATAGGTTTCAAGAAATAATTAGCTCCCATTTATAATCCCTTTTTTCTGATTAGGTTCCCTTCCCTTATATTCTTATGCTACCTTGATTTCTGGAAATCGGAATTACCCCTCATTAGAAATGATAACAAATGACACGGAAACTCTTTTAAGATTAAAATAAAATGAATAAATGGCCATGGAAGAATGATGGGATTGACTCGAGATCATTACCCGTTTGTGGACATAGTTAAAGCTGCGTCGTACTGGGATCGGCTTCATGTTGGGCTCGGCGGCAAATAGCTACACAAGGGCGGCGGCTCTCGGCTGACTCTTGGCATCATTCAGGGCACGGCTTTCGGACAGTTTCGTTATCGGCGTCTGCTCGGCTTCTCGCTCGAATCTGCTCTTCCTACCTCGGCGATGTAGGCGGCTCGATCGGGCGTTTGTGTGTCTGTTTTCGCTGGCATCTTTTCCTTCTTCTTCAGACTGTCTACGTCTACCAGTCCGGGCACTATTCCTCCGGACAGTTGCTACATTTTCTGCCTCAATAGTTCTATCAACAACTCTTCCTCGGACATTTTCCTGGACACGTCTACCTCGAAAAGGTTCCGACTAAAATCTGCTTCGGACAATTTTAGCACATCTTACTTCAGTCGCTTCCAAAATACATCTCTGTTCTCAATCTGCATTCCAGAATGTCTCTGAAAACAAAAGGTCGTTCTTAATCGCGTCGGCGACGTCCGAAACTTGAATTATTTATTAAAGAGCTATTGACGGGAATGGGAAGAAACCCTTCTCTTGATGACTTAAAATACGGATGCTATAATCGGTTCTCGGACTTTGACTCCCGAGGAGAGGCGAGCGTTTCTGACGGTGTCTTCTGGCCCTCCCTTTGGCTCTTCCATATCCTATCTTCACATTACATGAAAATAAAAAAAAACGCTGGCAAGGGATTTTATTATAATAAAACCCCAACTGCAGATCTTAACTCAAGACCTGAGCTTCATCCCTAATTAATATTGTTTTAAATCGTAGACCCACAATAGTAAAACTACTTTGCTACTTATTTTAAACAAATATTCCAATACAGATACAGGGTCGGAACGCATTAATATGACCATCTGCTAGTTTCCGGAATATCCAACTTTGGCGGCAAGCACAGCAGCTAGTCGACGTGGCAGAGTCAATAAGTCCTCGGAAGGTGGTTGCAGGTATCTGGGACCATTCGGCGATCAGTGCATCCCGTAATTCCATCACCGTGCGTGGTGGAGGTTCCAGCTAGCGGACATGGCGATCAAGATGGTCCCACAAATGTTCAATGGGGTTGAGGTCCGGGAAATTTGGTGACCATGGGAGTAGCTTGAATTCATCCTCATACTCTTCGAACCAGTCGTGGACAATTTTGGCAGTATGGCAGGGAGCACTGTCCTGTTGAAAGGTGCCATCACCCTGAGGAAACACTGTCGACATGAAGGGGTGTACCTGGTCTGCGACGATCGTCAGGTAACGAACAGCATTCAGTGTATCCTCCAGCGATATCAGTGGACTCAGACCATACCGTGAAAACATCCCCCAAATAGTCCCCCCCCCCCAACCAGCCTGTTGTCTGCCAACGATGGTGTCGGGATGCCTATTCTCAGATGCTTCCCAGCGAATTCTCCGTAGTCCGTCCACTCTGTTCACCAGAAACCGCGACTCGTCAGAGAAAGCAACCCTTTGCCACTCGGCCGAGGTCCAATGGCGATAGTCCATTGCGAATTGGAGGCGTTTTCGGCGATGCACAGGCGTTAACATGGGTGCTGCTATCATACGCCTGCTCCGGTCCCAAACTCAAGAGGGATCGTTGCACTGTCTTGGTGCTGACACGCCTAGTGGCCCCAATGTTCATTTGCTGTCAGTTGCTCAACAGTGGCACGCCGATTGGTCTCGGCCAAGCCTCGTAACCGACGCTCGCCTCTAACATTGATGGCCCGTGGGGGCCCCACAGTTACCTGTTCGGTTGCGCGAAACTGTCTGGTTCGTCCAGTCGCGGTACACCTTCACAACGGCAGACCAAGAGCAGTTCACAAAGGTGGCCGTTTTTGAAATGCTGCCCCTCTTGGCCCGATAGTCAATGATCATCCCCTTTTGGAGGTCCGACAGGTGACTTGCTCTGCCCATAACGGCGGCAATTGCTGTGTTTACGGATGCTACTACACGTCTGCTGTTGTCAGCTTTTAATGATATGCAATGATTTTTCATCTGCATACCATGGGACGTTCCAACATGTTCGAGGAGAGGTGGTCATATTAATGTGTCCCGACTCTGCATATAGAATAGAATTATCATACAGTATATTTATCAAAGTGGATCCACAAAATTATTAATAACAAATTAAATATTCAAAAGCCCAATTAAAATCATTTAAACTCCCTAATAGAATGATAAAGTGAACGCAAAAATAAGCATCAAGGACCCCGGGGCGCTTATACTTATGAACGATATGTAAATTTCCCATTTAACAATAGGGATCGCTTAATGTTACTAAAATTATAATACGGTACATATACACCTCAAAACTATCGACCCAGAACTAGTAATTTCCATTATAGAGGTTTGCGCTAATGCTCACTGCCAACACTTTGCTTTTGTGCAACCACCAGCAGCTTCGCACTTTCCTAAGCATTCTGCTTCCTATCCCATCGGCCAACACGAGGAGGCCACAGAAAGCGTCGCGTCCCTCTTTTAACTTTCCGTCAGTTCCAACCGATTTAAAACTACGGTTACCCGGATCTGAAAGGAGGGGATAGAGACTGAATACCCCATCGCATAACACTCACACGTCGGTGACGCACAATACTACCCTCTCGTGTCGCCCCCGCGCTAGAAAAAAACGCTTACAACGAAACCCCGCTATAAAAGAACACGCCAACTAAAACATACGCCGACAGTGAACATGCGCTCAATAAACTACTGCATAAGCAGACAAGTGAGCGATACATTTTTGTCCTGTTATGTAAAACACATGACATACAGGTATTGGACATTGAAACTGAAACACCTTCGCAAATAGCACTGGATACCCCCAGGGCTGAATAGAACCTTCTGCTAGGTAATTAATCGTATGCATATCAATGAATTACGTGTCAGAGTTCTTGGTAGTCATTCCAGTAGAAAAGTTCGATAGTAAGCTTCAAATTGTCTGTGCAGAGCGCTATAATGGGAGACATATCCGACTTCAAAAGAAGGCAGATTGTTGGCGCGCGTCTAGCAGGTGCATCTGTGTCCAAAACTGCCACACTTTGTGATGTCTCACGTGCTACAGTATCCAGGGTGATGTGTGCATATGAACAGGAAGGACGAACCACGTCCAGGAGGAGCAACTGCAGGAGAAAACGGAAGTTGTCGAAAAGAGACGTCAGGACATTGACCAGGATTGTTGCACGAAAGCGGAAAACCACCGCAGCAGAAATCATCGCAGAAATGAATACACACCTCCAGGAACCTGTGTGCACGAAGACAATCCGTCGTTACCTGCATAAATCCAACATCCATGGCAGGGTTGCTATACCGAAGCCTTTCATCAGTAGCACAAATGCCTCCAAGCGGGTTCAGTGGTACCGGACGCATAAAACCTGGACGTTGGATGACCTCAAACGCGTCATATTCTCGGATGAGTCCAGCTAAACTGTCTTCCAAACAACAGGGAGGGTATTCGTCTGGAGGAGTCCCTCTGATGCCTACAACCCAGACTGCTTGGCAGCCACAGTCAAACACGGAGGTGGATCAGTAATGGTTTGGGGTGCAAACTGTGCAGGACCTCTACCGATCCTTCCCAAGACGTGTTGCTGCTGTGCTGGCTGCCCACGGTCCCCAACACCTTATTAAATAAAGATTTTGGATTTCTACCAGGTGTTTCAGTTTCAATGTCCAATACCTGTAATTCCTCCAAGTATATTTTACATAAAAGTAACAGCCAACGTTTTTTCAGACTAAACTCACTGGCGCATAGCAGACAAAACCAGATGCACTTCTGCATTCGACAGCAGTTTTACTAGGCGTTGCGGCATTATTTGCCCTTGTACACTCAAGATATGTCGGGATAAAAGGGTGACCCTGGCGTTTTAACACACAAATAAACAAGAAAGGTCTTACCGTAGGTTCCTCTCATCGGGTTGGAGACTTCTTAACTTAGCAGAATATGAATAAACATGCTCGTTGACAAGAAGATCGATACTCATAAATCGCTCTGTCTTTTCTCCTGTACCAGCTTAAAATCGACGAATGGAATACTTTCACACGTTGTCTGGCTGGATTTCTTTTACAATATGTTAGGTAAAATCTCTAAATAAAGGAGAACATGTGAGTTCGTCACGGAAACAGCTTTGCATTGTTGTTGCACGTTTAAAGCAATGTTGGCGCTGGCTTGAAGCACACGCCGGAACTGAAACGTCACCTGATCGTTGTTGTCTGAGCAACAATTTTATCAAACTATACACAAAGGAGAACATGTGAGTTCGTCACACGTAACAATTTGAATGTGCGAGCTTTGCAACAATAAGAATTGAATTTGTAACTTATTACCGCGCAAAATGCGCGCGGATAAAATCTTGAATTTGTAAACTAATAAATTAAAAAATGACACAGAATAATCGACTCGAATGCAATTTGTTTCATATTATGACTTTTAATAGGCTTTCCACGTTTCAACGATATCTCCTCTATTACTATAGTAGAACAAGTGCATCATGGATAAAATCCAGACAAAGCATATTGATGAGATGACTTACTGCGCATGTCAAAAAGATCGTTCAACTTACGTGGCGGCAGCTATAACAAAGAGAATTGTGTATGATTTCTATTTACATTGTTACAGCCTCCCAAGCCAACGCCTCCTAAAGATAAGGCCTTAGCGCGAAAGCGTCATACATTGTTACATCATCAATCGAAGATGCGTTTAATCGCATTATTACCAATAATAAGCCCTGAAATCGATTAAACGTATCTTCGGATGATGATGTAACAATGTCTGACGTTTTCGCGCTCAGGCCTTATCTTTAGGAGACGTTGCCCAAGCCCTTGCTTAGCTATAACAATGCAAATAGCAATCTTAGCTATCTCTTACACAAACAATGAAACACATTATATTCACTACTATTTTATTTCAAATAAAACCCATGGACAAGTGTCAGGGCTCGTTGCATGGTAATACAACAAAATTTACGATAGGCAAGCCCCTTAATAAAATAAACCTAAATATAATTCCCCTGCTTTACACGGAGCTACCACGCCCCCCACAACCGGCACACATGACCAAAGGAAACAGCAAATGTTTGGCGTATATGGCTGTAAACAGCACCCCCTTCAATTAAACACACACTCAATTTTAACTGAGTAACTTAATTAACTCTTTATACTCAGGTTAAGGTATAGCAGTAATTACACAACAACTTGATGTGTTGACAAATTAACACAAATAAATACTAAAGAAATCAACATTGCAACAAGTAAATAACAACTATAAAAGATAGGCCATTTACAATTTAACTGAATAGTTTTTTTCGCACAAAAGTCTTAAACTATCTGATACGTTCTTAGTAATTATCTATTTAACTAAATAGTTCTTAACACTTTAATGATATAGATCAATGCACAAAATATACAGGTTAATGTCAATTTTAGATAAAAAAAAAAACTGGCTAGTCACAAGACAGGTATACAGTATCCGATCGCTCTTCTCTGATATCCGTCACGATTTCTCGTGACTCCCTCCTTTTCCCTGCTAAAGCAGGGCATGCTGCTTGTATAAAACGAATGTAATGTGTTAATAAAATTTTGGGCAAAGTTGACTTTTAGTAACTGCGAGCACTGCGTGCACTGCAGAGAAGCATCCCTCAGAGACACCCAAATGAACAACTCATTCATAGCAACCGTTTCGTATTCGCCCTGCAGTGAAGCATCACTTAAAGACGCCACTGTTGACTCATAATTTCGCAGCATTTTACTCTGAAGTTATTAATTACTATTAGAAATTAATAAAATTTATTTTAATTCGTAAATATTTAACAATGATCAGTTAATTTTATTGAAACGCTAAGTATAAGAATTTACAAAATTATCACTAATTAATAACTGATTTAAACATTTGATATATTAAAAAAGATTACTAAATTGCAAAAAAATAAGTTGAGTGGGTCTTGTATCACATAAATGAATTCTGTATATACACTGTCGCGATCTGTATATCTTAGGTAATACTAGGTAATATACACTGTCGCGATCTGTTTGTGATTTGTTTGAAGTAGGATCCTGCAAAAACCCCACCAGTCAAAACTCCTAGAATAATAGCGCAAATGAGGACATATCCTAGAAATAAACCTTAATTTTTATCTGATTTTTTATAATTTATACATTATTTTATCAAATTATTTGAAAAATATCTGGGTTTTTTATCAGAACTTATTAGAGTTTTTATTTTCGTATTTGGAGAGGGGGGGTCTTTTTTAATTTATTTTCTAATATTAATTTACCGAATTAATTATTTGGTGATGGCTTTGGCCATAAAATTTATACTACGTATTTTCATTATTGTCGTACATCCGGGTGAATATGACATTAAATTTACAGCTTTTTGCAATTTCAAAAAGCTGTAAGTGATAAATGAAAAATTAAGCCACGAGCCTACATTACAGTCAACAATGACTTAATTGCTCAGAGCGTCGCGATCTCAGACTGGAATTTTCTTTTCTTTTCCTATTTTCATTTATTATTTATTTAAACGCATTTAACATCTGCATTGTAACATTTTAACATCTGAGGCATCGTGTTTAAATAATCCATCAGCTTTTCTTTAATAAATTTGATACTTGGGGTCTTTGTTACTGTTTACATATACGGTGGCTACGCTATGACCTATTCATTAACAGAATTATTTTTATATTTGCGGTGTAAGACCATGTAGCGAATGTACGAATAACTCCCGTAATAAGAAAAATAACCAGATTTACTACTACTCCAAAAGAAAGGATCGAGATACTATAACTACTATCACTACCTCTGCTGGTCTTACCATTACTGATGGACTGGATATTAGTAACTGTTTTGCCCAGCATTTCAATGAAAGTGTCTCTACTTCTTTCAACACATTCTCGGAGAACAGTCTACCTACTGTCCCCCTATTGATAATCTCATCTTAACGGATAGAGATGTTGCCTACGGCATTAATAGATTACGGGCCAAGCCTTGCAATTCTCCGACAGAGGTTCCTTCCTTTATTCTCAAAGGCCTTCTCAAATTATTACTCTTAGGCGCATCTTCAATTTGTGTCTAAAACCTGGTCACTATCCTAAAATAAGGAAGAGTGCGGTTGTGGTTCCTGCCTTTAAGGATGGTTCTGCCAAACGGACTGACATTGGTAGCTATAGGCCGATGTCTATCCTTCAACCCATTGCCAAAGTCTTTGACAACATCATTCATAAATATTATCTACAACATGTCCTTCCTTATGTTCCTGCGTGTTAACATGGTTTCATTCCCCGACGTTCCGTTGTGAGCAATCTTGTATCGCTCACCACTCATGCTCATGATGCTCTTGACCACTGCCAGCAACTTGACGTGGTCTGCTTTGATATGCAAAAGGCGTTCGACTCAGTCAATCATGAGTTACTAATTAAAAAATTGCGTGCGTATGGGATTGTTGATGAACTCCTTCGGATAATGCGCTCTTTCCTGTTGGATCGGCAGTTTGTTGTATCTATACGACATCATTCATCATTGCCCTATAGGCCTCACTGTGGTGTTCCACAGGGTTCTGTCCTAGGGCTTTTATTATTTGCTATCTTCACTGCTGACCTCCCCCAGGGTGATTAGAAACTCCCATATACTTTTTGATGTATTGATGTATGCAGATGGTGTGAAACTTTTTGGTAACATTATAATTGTCTTAATGCTCACTTGCTTCAGCAGGAAATTTATAGTATATGTCATTGGTGTGAGCAGAATGATCTTGCAATTAATGCAACCAAATATGACAAAAAAGACCAACTTTATCGAGTTCTCCTAGTCTGTTTGTGCAAGTTGCCAAGCTCTGTGTCCGTGATCTTGGCGTAATCGTTGATAGCACACTTTCCTATAATTCCCAATTTGACTGTTCGTCTGAAGGCTTACACAGCTCTTGGTACCATTGTGCGCAATGGAGCCGATTTTCGGTGCCCTTCTACATATGTTCGGCTCTATGGGAGTCTAGTTTTACCCATTTTGTCCTACTGTTCTGTTTTATAGAATGGGGGTTCAAATATGCAGTCTTGTTAACTGGATAGGGTGTAAAATGTTTTTCTCCGGTTACTGAAGCGGAAATTCCCGAATTTTGATGTACCTTCAGATCTGTGTGCACTCTCAGACATTAGAATGAAGATTGAATTAGCTGTGTGAACACCGTACATGAACTGAATTGAACTGAATTATAATTATTATTGAATTTTTATCTTTGTAATTATTATTATATTTCTGTTAATCTGTATAAATAAAATCGTGTTTTTCTGTTTTTTATTGTCCTTTTTTTTTAATTACGTTACTTCTCTTTTACTTGTATCTTAAATAACCCCATTTTGGAACTTTGGCCTTCCAGTTTATTTCGTGGGTTATTCCCTGTTGTTGTGACCTATTATTATTATTATTATTATTATTATTATTATTATTATTATTTATACCAGATGGTTTGTTTGTGTTTAGTATTTATTTGCGTAAAATGACGGCCGTTTATGGGAATGAAATTATAATCACACAAGGAAACTCCGTGTTTACACATTTAATATATCAAATGTTTAAATCAGTTGTTAATTAGTAATAATTTTGTAAATTCTTATACTAAGCGTTTCAATAACATTAACTGATTATTCTTAAATATTTACGAATTATAAATAAACTTTATTAATTTCTAATAGTAAGTAATAACTTCAGAATAAAATTCTGCAAAATTATGGGTCAACAGTGGCGTCTTTAAGTGATGTTTCACTGCAGGGCGGATACGAAACAGTTGCTATGAATGAGTTGTTCATTTGGGTGTCTCTGAGGGATGCTTCATGCAGTGCACGCAGTGCTCGCAGTTACTAAAAGTCAAACTTAGCCGAATTTTAAAACTTTATTTATTTATACTCGGGAAAGTTGGGATTAATGGTATTATCTTTGTCTAATACTGGAATTAATATTTTATGTTTTTAAGAAATATTTATTTAGTTCTGTTATAAATTACTGTCTAGATTTCTTCCTAATGTGTGGACTGATTGTTGCAATTTATATCTTTATCATTGTTGTCGATAAATTTTATTTTTTTATGATCCGCGTGTGATGTGCAAATGCGTTCTTTCCCTCGCGGATAATTTCCTCGACCGCAGGAAGTTATACCATTTAATTGTTGACAAAATTGTAATTTTTATTTTTTTTTTGCTTACAGTTCTTTCCTTCCTCACCTCTTGTCCCTCTTCCACCTCTACAAGCCTCCTGTGCAGCATGGTCGCCTATCTACCTCCCCGCCAGTGGAACATATATATTTTTGCTATGGAACCTTCTGCCAACTCATCCTCCTTCTGAAGAAATATTGTATCGTTTTCTTTTTTTTCCATGGCATACTCATTTTCATGCCTGGTTCACGTTGATCCTTGGCCGTCTTACACAACCATTCTCTTGCCAGGTCCTTCCGATTAATGCAATGCAGCAAGATGTCTCATTCTAAGGATCACTATTCTTTTCTTCAGTGGGAGTGATGGACAAAATATTGTATCTTATGTCCCACTGAGCAATATAGACGCGCCATGCCTTTCTTTATTTTTACGCACAAGGTTCGTTTATTTTTACCAATTAATTATTTTTCTCTTGATTTTCTGTAAATGAATTTATCCTTCAGCCTGCCATTGCTGCCGCAAAAAATTTGTATATGTATATATATTAATTCATAATTAATAATAATGTTATATATACCACTACCACGTTCCATTTTTAATTAATCCTTTGAACAATTTATTTATTTATTTATTTATTTATTTATTTATTTATTTATGCGCTCCAATTGGAGCAAAGTTCAATGAAAGCTTAACCAGAATTATTCTGAAGAAGTAATCTAAGTGTCCAAAATCCATTTCCATAAAATGTTCATAACATGTTTCTGATGATTCCAACAGTCACCCATCACTCTCGCGTGGAATGATATACAAACAAGCGGGCAGAGCGATGCCGATGGCGTTCATTCATCATTGGTTCACCTGTGGACCCCTTCGTGGCTGTGCTCGTCTTAAGGCAACTTGCAACAAAAGGCTGCAACACACGAATGACCCAATAGCCTCATTATGAGCAGAAGATACGGGAAACTTAACATGGTTTGGTTTGGTTTGTTTGGTATTAACGTCCTTTTCAACTGCTATGGTCATTTCAGGACGGCGTTATAGGGGCCGCAAATTTTGCCTCGCAAGGGTTCTTTAACGTGCAGCCGGCAAACGACTACACGGGACCAACGGCTTTACTTCCCTTCCGAAGGAAGTGCGTGATCTCAGGATTTCCCCCTGAAAAATCCTCGTCGTCCTCGGCCGGGATCGAACCCGCGTCCTCGAGCATCAGAGGCGACCACGCAACCGCTGAGCCACCGAGGCCGATAACTTAATATGGAATGCATATGTCCACCTGTGGACACTTCATTGGCTGGGCTCATCATGGACACATATTAAACAGATGATAAACAACGCACAAAATATATACAGTACAGATTAAATATCGATTATATACTTTGAGACACAACAAATCATTTATATAAAATCAGCGACGGTGAAAATTCATAATATCACCAGCAGAACCCGAGATATGGGGCCCCGTAAAACCGTGAAAATGCGCGCGGCCTTTTGAAAAAATGGTACCGTGCTCTTTCGTGTACGTACCACTATACACAAAACGTCTAAAATCGAAAGTGTCCGTTTTCAATTAAGCAGTCAGTACATAGTAGCACATAGACATCAAGATCTATGTATGGAAGGATCCAGTTATGATTTGACAGAGATTACACTAATCAACACACTTTTTGGGGCAAAGACCACAGATAATGTTCTTAGTAGTAATTTGTAGGTAGAATCCGAATCTGCTTTTAGATTTCTCTATCACGTCAAGTTTCCAAGTTATGCACATCGAGACTTCTATGTTAAAGTAATGGGAGTGAAGAGAAGCGGCTACAATGTTAAAATATCCATATTTTGGGGCCGCAAGGAAATTTACCAAGCCCCAAACACTGAATGATTTAAAAATGTTTCATTGTAAAACAAGAAAGCTGTTCATGCTAGAGAAATTTAAAAATTATATTCGTAATCAGCAAAAAAATACTACCAAAAATCACCCATTTTCATTTGGTCACTAGAAAAAATCTTAAATTTTGTTGGCCATATTATCAGTTTCATCCCAAAGTAGCCAATGGAGAAATGAATGAAATATGCAATCACTGCCAAGCCAGGAAGCTTCAATTTGAATCGCCTGGCTTGTGTTGTTCTAATGGTAAAGTGAGATTACTACCTTAAAATAAACCACCTGAGCCATTGTTCTCTCTATTACAAAATTCAAGTTCTGAATAAACACAATTTCTTCGAACGTCAGAAAATATAATTCGTGTTTTCAAATGACGTCATTTGGCATCACAGTGGCCGTTGAAGAGGCTGGTTACATTTAATATACCAGGTTAAATTCACCACAAATTGGATTGTTAATCTCATTACCAGTTGAAGCACACAAATTTCTCCAAATTTATTTTTTGGAAGATGAAAAACTTGAATAGGACCAACGTTGCGGAGCAATTTCTGGCACAAGACGACAAATCGTTCTCTTTATCCAAAAACTTTTGCATGAATAAAATGCATTTAGTCCAAGTTATCAAAACTGTTTTAGAAAGAATGCCAATTGACAAATATAAAATAATCATTCGACCTGCTGTGAACGTGAACCTAGATTTAATGCACCCACCATTTATGAAGTTGCAGCAGTTTTAGTTGGAGATAAGGTCGACAACAGAGATATCGTTCTTCAAAGACGAAGCGAAGGTCTAAAACGCAGAAATGCACAGATCGTATGATGCGTTGCAATATCCAATTATTTTCTGGCAAGGAGAAGATGGCTACCATTTTAATTTAAACTCAACTAATATAATATTAAAAAAAATCCGCATTGTAGACCTATTCTCACAGCATTATAATCTGAACAGAACAAGTGAATCATATATTCCTTTATAGACAACTATTTTACCAGTACATTGTTGACATACACTGAACGACCAATTTATTAGAGACCCCTCGCTAATAGCATGTTGCATTTCCTTTAGCGGTGAGAACTGCCTGAATACATGCTGGCATGGTTTCAACAAGGTGGTGAAACCGTTGCGGAGCAATAGCAGCCCAGGCTGACATCACAGCATCCTGTAATTGTGCTGGTTGGACGGTAGTGTGGTAAGGCGTCGAATGCTTCTCTCCACTTCATCCCATAAATGCTCGATTGGGTTGAGATCGGGCGACCGAGCTGGCCATTGAACCAGGTGGAAGTCCGCGTCATGTTCCTCGAACTAGTCCAAGACCATTCCAGCACGGTGACAGGGAGAATTTTCTTGCTGAAATTGTCCGTCACCACCAGGGAACATAGTCATCATGAACGGGCTTACCTGGTCGGCAACAATGTTCAGATAGTGTGTCGCACTCAGGGATGTGTCTGCGGATATCAGTGGACCCTGTATGTCCCAAGAGAAAACACCCCAGACAAGCACTCCTCCTCCATCTGCCTGTATGGTTGTCTGCTGATGCCCATGGTCTCGTGCTGTCTGCGCCAGCACCTTCCGTCCGCATGATGAAGTAGGAACCGCGATTCGTCGGAGCAGGCGACCTTCTTCCACTCATCCAGTGTCCAGTGGCGATGCCTATGTTCCCATAGCAGGTGCGCATTCCTATTTTCCAGGGACAGCGATGGTACCAGTACTGGTCGCCTGTTGTTAAACCCAGCTCGATGCAAGGTGCGCCGCACCGTGTACTCCGAAATGAGTTGGGATGCTCCCTCATTGAATTGCGCTGCAATTTGTTGGTCTGTTCCCGTCCTGTTGCTGTGGATGTTTCGTGCCAGTCGCCGTTGGCCTCGTTCATCCACGGCCCTGTTTCGTCCGGAGTTGTTTGTCGGAGCTTATTTTTTGGCATAACTGCCATTCATGGAATACCCTTGACACTGTTGCACGAGAAAACCCGAGGAGGTTCGCAGTTCATAACTGCGCACGTCGAGCTCCAACGATCATGCCGCGTTCAAAATCGGTCAAATCCTTGGATTTAGCCAAATTCAGTAAACTTCTGCTGCTGACTGCAACTTGTGATTTAATGCAATCCTTCTATAAATCACTTCGGCCTGTTCCATTGTTTTAGTGTCACTGGAAGGCTGGGCCATTTTCCGTAAGAGGTGTCTTTAATAACTTGGTCGTTCAGTGTATAATAAGTAACACATCAAATAAATCGTAACGACAAGCTATAAGTGGTTATTAATTACAGTTTTTCTCAATTGATATATATACAGGGTGAATACAAAAGTCTGAACCCCCCTTTTATTTTTTGAACCGAAGCAGATATGTCAATTTTGATGAATCCAATGAATAGGAAGTTGTGGGTGGCCTATCCCATGGTGCACTTTTCATCATCCCAAATATGCAAATTAGGACACATTCAAAATTTATCTCAAAAACCGTAAGGGATAGAGAAAAAAACCCAATTGCAAACTTGTTCACCATATAAAAACAAATAAAACAAAACAAAAATCATCCATATCGGACCAACCAATCACCCACACTGCACAAGGAAAACTGAATATTGACATTTCCACCATGTAAAGCATGCAAATCAAAAAATTAACATAAATTACCATACTCACATTCACTTTCATGCGGAAAAGCAAATAAAAGGCATGTTTCAGCACACAGAAGACAGAACAATTCCAGGATGGCAAGCTACACTGTTCCGGAAATGGTCAACATGATCTTCTGCTTCGGAGAGGCAAGGAGAAACCTACATGCAGCAGTTAGGTTGTATCGAGACAGATACCCTAACGAACGCCATCCATCTAGTCAAAGAATGCGTCATATTATTCAAAATTCGAGGCTACAGGGAATATTAATGCAGAACGAGGACGACCAAGGGTACAAGGCGACGAGAATACAACAACACTAGTTCTGGCTGCAGTTGCTGCAAATCCCCACACAAGCAGCAGAGCAATTGCTGCAGATGTTGGGTGCCATCAGAGAACTGTTCTCAACATTCTACACGCACATCATTTTCACCCATACCATATTCATTGTCACCAGGAGTTACTGCCATTGGATTATACTGCTAGGGCCGCTTTCTGCAACTGGTTACTTACCTGCCTGGATGACAATCCAAACTTCATTCATGAGGTGTTGTGGACAGATGAAGCCCAGTTCACCAAGGATGAAATTATCAACAGGCACAACCATCATCATTGGGCAGACGAAAACCCACGATGTCTGCGAGAAGCAACTCATCAAGTGAACTGGAGAATCAATGTGTGGTGTGGATTGTACAATGACACTGCGGTTGGACCGTATTTTACGATGAAACACTGACTGCAGAACGCTACCGGGCTGAAATTCTCAACGTGGTAGTCACAGACTTCATTGACAATTTGCCATTGGCCTCGTATCAGCGCACGTGGTTTCAGCATAATGGAGCTGCTCCACATTACGGGTTGGTCGTTCGCGAGCGTCTAAGTGAGATGTTTGGACAACAATGGATTGGCCGAGTAGGACCAGTTCGTTGGCCGCCCCGCTCCCCTGACTTTACACCACTTGACTTTTTCTTGTGGGGATACCTGAAGGACAAGGTTTATGCTACGTAGCCCGCCTCACTGGAGGATCTGGTTCAACGAATCCAGGAAGCGTGCCGAGGAGTGACACCAGCCATGCTTGCCGATGTTTTGGCGTCAGTTAGGTTCCGTGCCCAATTGTGTTATGGTGCCCACGGTCGTCACATCGAGCATTTTGTTGATTAACTTTTTTTTTAAACTGTTTGAAGTAACTTGTTTGTGCAGTGTGACTGTTTGTAAGCTACAAACAGTTTACCACGGGATTGTGGGTGATTGGTTGGTCCGATTTGGATGATTTTATTTTGTTTTGTTTGTTTTTTTATGCTGAACAAGTTTGCAATTGGTTTTTTTTTCTCTATCCCTTACGGTTTTTGAGATAAATTTTGAATGTGTCCTAATTTGCATATTTGGGATGATGAAAAGT
Organism: Rhysida immarginata; assembly: GCA_023313115.1. NCBI lineage: Eukaryota > Metazoa > Arthropoda > Chilopoda > Scolopendromorpha > Scolopendridae > Rhysida > Rhysida immarginata. Next base: position 441,988 of record JAHWFO010105039.1, read on the forward strand.
GCACCATGGGATAGGCCACCCACAACTTCCTATTCATTGGATTCATCAAAATTGGCATATCTGCTTCGGTTCAAAAAATAAAAGGGGGGTTCAGACTTTTGTATTCACCCTGTAGTTCCGTGAATGAACTGTTATGAAGAATGTCATGGTAGAAAGTGAACTAATTTTCTTCATTAGGATGAACCAGAGGAAATTTCAAGTTGAAAATTATATCCGTCTAACAAAATGATGGAGATGCATTGGGCAAAATGACTTGGACAAATGGTCATTCTGCCTGCCACATACAGAGTTTTTCAAAAAGTATAATCCGAATTTCATACACAGGGAGCAGGCATGAATGTGAACAGATTCTGTTAATACATGAGGTGTCGGAACTGAAGCATTATCAAGTTAATGGGGAAGCAAATGACAAGTGATAAAGCATGCAAATGATGGCACATTACAAACAGGTTTCAGTTCTTTGGCAAGAATTTATTTTTGGGGGCCACAAGAAATCAGTTGCTTACCGAACACCTGTGACAAGCATTGAAGATCTGGCAACTCGCATCGCAGTTGATTCAGACGATATCAGAGAAATGCCAGAATCTTTGGCCGCATACAGGAGTCCATGCTGTGCCGATACCATGCATGTGAGGCCACGGCTGGCTCACATTTTGAGCATCTTTTGTAAAGCTTCAGTGGATTCGCAGTTCCGTAATAAACGCGTGCACGCTGTATACTTACTCATGTGTTTTCATGTGCACTCTGATTACTGCTCCCCACTCTAACTACCTTGGCAATAGTTGAGTGCCGATCCCTTATGAAACTGTGAAGAATCTGTTCACCTTCATGTTTCCTATCTGTGTGAAGTTTGGAATTTTATATCTTTTGAAACACCCTGTATGCAGGCAGTCCATGAGTATGCACCGGTTACGGCGTCGTGCTACATGCATATGGACGTCCAGACCTCTTCATTAGCTGAAATTAAAATCGATCGAGTGGTAGTCAATCACCATCAAACCGTCATATTCTAATAGCTCGAGTGTTTAAAAAAAGTTAATTAAATTGACGGATGTTGAAAAAGTGCCGTAATTTTAATAACATTTTTTTTCTTTCACCCACAGCAGACGAAGCTGCGGATAACCAGCTAGTAAGTATGTGCAAGACACTTTATTGTTAATGACAATAATACGGTTTCGTGTACATGATGTGTATCCTCTATACTCTGTTCAACGAAAGAAAAACTGGGCGTGTCTAATTAAATTCCCAATTTCAATTGTTAGACATTGTTGGTAAATAAAATTAACAGTGTTTAACAATTGTATTTGGAAATTTAACTGGACACGCCCAGTTTTTATTTCGTTGGACAGAGTATAGTTTAGACGCCAACCAAAAGAGAAAACAAAAGCTGTAAACATTACGTACAATAACGACGCCGGTTCAAAGCAAATGTTCGAAGTGACATAGCTGACACCGTCGACGTAAGGATTCTAGCACCCGGTGAAACATGTCTGGAGTATCTTGAATAGCACCAGCCGCAACAGCAATTCGTGCTACAAAATCATCCGTTGTATCCACAGGTGTTTCTTACACTAGGCTCTGAAGACGGCCCCATAAAAAGAAATCAAGTGGAATCGTTCACAGGAACGTGATATTTCAAGCAATAAACACCAATGCCACCTTGCAGTAGTGGAATCGTCCGCAGTAACGTGATAATTCATGCAATAAACATGAAACGTGATAACTCCTGAACAATGTACTTGTGACCCCACATTGTATTGAAAGAAAATGTTCATTCTGGTCACCTCTGACATTGCTTAGAGTTATACACACTTTTTCAGAATCACCCTGTATAAAACAGTATAAAACACAATAAAAAAATAAGAGAAAACAATAAGAAATGTGTGTTTCTTTATTTATTATGTGTATTCCTCAATCTTACTGATGATTGGGTAGGAGAAATTCCCGGGCGCCCGCCTACCATAAAGATTTCCATCTTGATGGTCTTTACGGGCGTGTCTAAAAAGTCCGACCGGTCGCCAACAGGTCACATGGTACAATCGGCGATCTGTCGGCGACCGTTTGCTTCCATATGTTCGTTCATGGACAGCGCGGTCGTGAACATTCTGCTTCAAAATGGCGTCGCAGCAAGTTTCCTCATCATTTAAGTTTGTACGATTTAAAATTGCGTTCATAAATTTTCTTCACTCGTCTTTTCTTTTTCGTATTCATTCCTTGTTTGTTTATGCTGTCCATTATGTATTTGGACAGTTGCTTATTACGTGTCGGGCACTCGAACACTTGAATTTTCTACTTTCTTCCGCCATTTTGATTTTACTCACCGAGGCAGCCGACCGGCGTTGGACTCCGACAGGTCGCGACTATTTAGACACACCCTAAGACACATGGTGACAGCATGACTATAAAGTGTTTGCGAAAACCCAAGTGGTAAAGGCGTCGAGCGTGATATTGGTGTTCATGGTTCGAATCCAGAATTTTTCCATCCGTTTTTTCAAATAAAGTGGAGTCATTTTTTGTTATAATGAATAAAAATTGTTTTCCAGTCATCATGTGTAGGCTGAGGCGTAGCCCACGAGATAGACGGGCCCTAGAGCCTGGCTATCTCGTGGGCTACGAAGCTAAGGGCAATGACGTATATTTAACACTAGCAGAGGTACCCGGCGTTGCCATACTTGTAGGTAAACAGAACAGTCTCAAAAAATTAAATTATAACTCCCAATTGGTTAAATAATAACTCCATCAATACAACACAGAGCAAAGGGGCTATCCATTCTACGAAAAATACGAAAAACACATATTCCAGGTGACATACCGGAGCATATAAACTATTCTTGACTTGCCTTACCACTGCGGAGCATCACAAGATACTTTAGACTAAGTTTTTCTTGCCCTTCACGCAGAAGCTCTTATACCCTGTTGCTCTATTCGAAACTCCCGTTGTTCAGATGCTTCAAATGTCCGTATTGCTTTTTCTGTTTTAGTTGCAGAGTTTCTCTGACCAATACTCGTTCTATTTCTTTCCTTTTCAGACACAAATTTTTGCCAGTCGTCTGGATGTTTGATAGGGAGCTCAAGGGAGACACGCGGGGCTCCTTTGCCTCATCAATAGACGCTGCCTTATTAATGTTCTGTCACTTCGTCATCATTTTATGCTCATTACTAGCAAAGGTACCCGGCATTGCCCGGGATAACTCCACTTGTAGGTAAACAGAACAATCTCAAAAAATTAAATTAAATTTTGCAATATCTTAAAAATAAACACATGAAAATGCTTAGAATTAATACAGTAAAAATTCTTAATGAAAATTCGAAAAGAAAATTTTTTTAAAGGCTCACAATGGATGGACCTCTCCAAGGATGCCTCTGCTTGTGTAAATATCTTACTCACTTAATATTAATTTAGATGTATACTTGATGTTGTTGCAATTCCATTCTTCTCTCGATGTCTTGAAACAAAACTTGGCCATTCATCACTTTGTGTAGTCTAGCGGTCGCCGATTCTTCTATTTACTTGCTTCCCATTTGCTCAATACAGCACGGAGCTAAAGGAGTGCTTCCTCTGTGTTCTTTCCACTCTTTCTCAATAGTCTGCTAACTCTCCATCATCTCCAGTTACTGATCATATTTAAAGATTTTCAAGAAATCTTTAAGTACTAAGAACTCTTTTCTAAGAAAAGCTTGATTAACAGGAATTCTATGCATTGTTACAAATTTAAACTTATCCATATTGCATCGTCATTTTATGTTCATTGTTATAATTCTTGGAAAGGATTGCTTTATCATTGCATCATCATTTGTGCTCATTGTTATTGGTGAAGCGCGTTGATACCATTGTTGATACCTATCGTTACACAAACTTTGCCTTGCATTGTTGGTCATGAGATATATATTGTTGGTCCGTGCATAGTGTTTGTGAATTACGTGTTGATAGCATTGTTGATAAGTATTGTTGCATAAACTTTACTTTGCATTGTTGGTCATGAGATATTTCTCATTAATATGCCCTGCCATAACCATGAATATCAATTTTTTATCGATAATTATTATTTTTACGAAATCTGAGGTAGACGGTGACCTTCCTCATGCTTTGAAGGTCAAGTATGCAAAATTTCATCAAGATCGGAATAAAACTGTAGATTTGTATAAAAAACAAACCCACCCACAAACATCCATCTTTATATATATAGATAGATAGATAGATTAATAATTCTTGGACACGAACGTTCAATCATCGCATTATCAGCATCGCAGTTTCCAAAATATAAGCATTCCCACAGAATCTAGTCAAAATGTACTTTTATGAAACGTTTGGATCTGATGTGCTACCAAATAAGCTAGGTGATAACCTCCGCGTGCCTCGGAATTTTTTTTTATGGATTAAATTTTGCAATATCTTAAAAATACAAACATGAAAACGCTTAGATAAAATACAGTAAAAATTCTTAATGAAAATTAGAAAAATAAGTTTTTTAAAGGCTCACAATGCATGGACCTCTCCAAGGATGCCACTGCTAGTCTAAATAATTTCTTACTCATGTAATCTTACTTTAGATGTACACTTGATGTTGTTGCAATTCCCACGCTTCTCTCGATGGCTTGAAGCAAAACTTGGCCATTCATCACTTTGTGTTGTCCAGCGGTCCCCAATTCTTCTATTTACTTGCTTACCATTTGCCCAATACAGCACGGAGCTAAAGGAGTGCTTCCTCTGTCGTCTTTCCACTCTTTCTCAGTTGTCTGCTAACTTTCCATTATCTCCAGTTACTGATCATTTTTAATGATTTTCAAGAAATTGTTAAGTACTAAGAACTGTCAATTCTAAGAAAAGCCTGAATAACAGGATTTCTATGCATTGTTACAAATTGAAACTTTTCCATATTGCGCAAAGTTTGCCTGGCATTGTTGGTCATGAGATGTATATTGTTGATCCTTGCATAGTATTGGTGCATTGCGAGTTGACACCATTGTTGATACCTATATAGAGCGAATGGAAGCTCTCTTTCCTCTGAAGTTTCCGTTGTCCTTGACGTTTCAGCTCGCATACGTTCCTGCTGTATACGAAGCTCTCTTTCCTCCGAAGTTTCCCTTGCCTTTGACGTTGTAGCTCGCATATGCTCTTGCTGCAGACGAAGCTCCCGTTGTTCAGGTGTCTCTGACGCCCGGACAGTTTTTTGTCTCTTAGCTGCAGGGTTTCTCTGACTAATGCTCATTCTTTTCTTTGTGGCATTACGATAGGTATGAATTAATATGGTTCCTTCGAACGATTATTAAATACCACAATACAGATAAATCCTATGCTTTTTTGGTTTGATGATTCGAGTTGATGTATTTTTTAGGTTATGCACTGCTCAAACGTGCCAAACACACAAACACACACACAAAGAAAGACACACACTTTTCCCAATCGTCTGAACGCTTGTTAGGGAGCTAAAGGAAGACACGTGTACCTCCTTTGCCTCATCGAGAGAGACTGCCTTATCTATATCGTCTATTATATCCATTTCCTGTTCATTGTTAATAATTCTTGGAAACGAATGTTCTGTCATTGCATCATCATTTTATGTTCATTGTTATAATTCTTTGGATAATTTTGTGCTCATTGTCATTGGTGAATTGCGCATTGAGACCATTGTTGATGCGGATACGACGGGCCTATTGTTACACAAACTTTACATTGCATTGTTGGTCATGAGATATTTCTAATTAATATGCCCTTCCATAACCATGAATATCGATTTTTTATCGATAATTATTATTTTTCCGAAATCTGAGGTAGATAGTGGCCTTCCTCATGGTTTGAAGGTCATGTATGCAAAATTTCATCTAGATCAGAATAAAACTGTAGATTTACATAGGAAACAAACAGACAAACAAACAAACCCACAAACAAACAAACATCCTTCTTTATATATATAGAACCAACAATATATATCTCATGACCAACTATGCAAATAAAAGTTTGTGCAACAATAGTTATCAACAATGGTGTCAACACACAACGCACCAACACTATGTAAGGATCAACAATATGTGTCTCATGACTAACAATGCAAGGCAAAGTTTGTGCAATATAGAATTCAGTGCATAGAATTCCTCTTATTCAGGCTTTTCTTAGAAAAGAGAATTCTTAGTACTTAACAATTTCTTGAAAATCTTTAAAAGTGATCAGTAACTGGAGATAATGAGTTAGCAGACTATTGAGAAAGAGTGAAAGACGATAGAGGAAGCACTCCTTTAGCTCCGTGCTGTATTGAGCAAATGGTAAGCAAGTAAATAGAAGAATCGGCGACCGCTAGACTACACAAAGTGATGAATGGCCAATTTTTGCTTCAAGACATCGAAAGAAGAAAGGAAATTGCAAGAACATCAAGTGTACATCTAAAGTAAGATTTCGTGAGTAAAAAATTATATAGACTAGAAGGCATCCTTGGAGAGGTCCATCCAATGTGAGCCTTTAAAAAAATTTTTTTCGGTAAATTAAGTCCCAGTATATCACCTGGAATGGATTTTTTCAGTGAAGAGGTAAATTCCTGTCTTTCGCATTTTTCTTAGAATGGATAGTCCCTTATTTAACCAATTTGGAGGTTTAATTTAGCTTTTTGAGGTTGTTCTGTTTACCTATAAGCGTAATTATCCCGGGTAAGGCCGGGTCCTCTGCTAGTTATATATATAGAAGAAGATTAATATCATTGGATAAAAACATTTTTAATTCTTATTCAGTTCATATCGTTAGCTGACAGCAGTGATACAGAGGGTTGTTAGGGATCTATGGTAACAAGTTAAAGATGGCCAGAAAAGGTGGAAAGTCCCCTTTCGCCACCGTCGAGTGTGATCAATCTGTTATCCATGCATCGCTGCTATTACCCTACATCGCAGCATCCACTGCAGGATACTGGAACGCAGAACACCATGATCTTTTTGCATGCGTTCCAGGAACAGGTGAGTTGACGCGACTGTATGATTCGATGCCTTATCTTGAATAGGCTTTAACTTGTTTACCTCTGTACCATTCAAATGGATTAAATATGGGGGTTCGAACGTCAGTCTAATAGTAGATGGCGATGACTTTAGCTTTTGACTCAACTCTGGGTAAAATTAATTTGCCATTATTGGTGCATCCCTCCAAGATCATGAACCTTTTTGGAAAAGTGTACTTGCATTCAGGGTATCATTTTCTGAAGTCCTTAAAATCCCTTGGGCGATAAAAAAAATGGCTCGGCTCTTGTTTGCTGTCGCTCAAATGTTCATACGCCTCATCCAGTGTGACCTGTATTTCCACTTTTCATCTCTTGAAATCGCGCGGGAACAACTCATGAACGTGGCTCTTGTTTCGCTTCTCCAGTTGTAAGTCACCAGTTGATAATTGTGTTTACCGTGTACACAGATGTCCCTGCTTCCTAAGCAATGGCCCGTTATGTGGGACTTTCCGACGACATCTGGAGTCTCGGATTGGCCTGCGTTTCACTGCGTGAATATCATCACTTCTGGTTTCGCCAATATTATTTAGTGCACTTCAGATCCCTTTCTTATAAATTACGAAGCCTCGCTTCTTGCATGCTTTCATAATTTTGCAATAGCTGAATTTGACGTCGGAAATTGCTGGTATGTAGATTTTCAGCAGATCCCAATATCTCGCAATTTTCGGTGTCAATATTCAATGTTTTTTAGCTCGCTGTTCGAAAACTATTTTAATACCTGCCCTAATTAACAATACTACACAAGATAGCTCACTTGAAATGAACGCGCGTGCCACATTTACATATGCTAACTGTTACCGTAGATCCCTAACAACCCTCTGTACGCCATGTTATTTTCTCCATGAATATGCGTGCAAGCACAGTGTAACATTTGCGGCTGCCAACCGATAAAAGTCTCTGATTAACTCATTCGAAGTTCATAAGTCTTCTTGATGTTTCACCTCCAGATTAATTTCTCCATGGTCAAATACATTTCTATTCAAAGTCTGGCAAAATCGCGTGCGAAGTAAGGAAGAGTTTGACCTCCTAGAGTTTTGAGCAACAGTCTGAGGGAGAAGAAGCACATGGTCGTACGTGTTTTGCTATGGAGCTCAAGCTGAATATCATAAATAAAAAATATCAACATTTTTCAAGTATTAATAATCAACCTGGAATGCTGAAATTTCACCCAATTAAGGGTGCGTATTGCTTCTTGCTAGGAAGCACTTTTGGTTACCAAAAAAAAAGGTGTAAGGACTATAAAAAGAACTTTGTTCAGGATGTACAAACTGTCGCAGGCAAGATAAAATACAGTTAGAATGAAAACATGAAACAAAATGAAACAAAAAATGTTATTAAGATACATATTTTATTATAAAATTTATTCAAAAAGTCACAACAAAAAGTGCTTTATCCAATATTTGTTTTAGAAAAAGTACATTTTACTCTGTTGCAAAAATTAAGTCTATCGCTAAAATTTCAGAGCTTTTGTCAACATTATAATTGTTCTGTATATTGTTAGAGGGCAGTAATTTACAGTTGCAAATGATAGCAAATATACACACACAAATTTAAAAAAAAATGCTTTAATAATTAACTCACAGTGAATTATGGGGCTTGGCAAGCCTCTCTCTGAGTGTGAAAAGGGACAAATTACAGCCTAGAAGTCGGAGAGACTCTCAAATCGTGCTATTGCTAAAAGAATAAACCGCTCCCGTAATCTTATTAACAATCTGATGAAATTAGGAAACCAATACGTACAGTCACACTCAACAGGATCACCACCTAGTAAATTGGCATTAGGACAAAAAGATCCTTTTCAGGGAAATACATCCAACTCCGTGATCCTTGGCGGTTTACCTAAAAGGCCTGATATGACAGGGTCAAAATCCACTTTCTCGAGATTAATGAATAAATCTTCCCATCATCTAGAGGAAAAAACCGCACCCAAACTGAATCAGACTCACAAACAGAAACGATTGCAAAGGACACGAGAAATGATAAGTTGGAATGGTAACTGGAAAAAAAGTGTGTGGAAGAAAAAATATTTAATCTCGATGTTCCGGGTGGGCTAGCTTCTACTGGTACATTCTAAGAATACAGGAGCAACTGTTCTCCACTCAGCAAGTTATGGGGAGCCTTCGGATGGACTGTAAAAACCAATATTGCATTTGTTAAACCGAATAAAAACTGTGGATTACCAAAACCTCATAAAAGTAATTAAGGCAGTCAAATTGGTTATTAAATTTGTGTGGACCTAAATTCTTGCAACAGATTAAAACTAACTTTTTCTATAAAAGATTTAGATAAAAAATTTTTGATAAAAAAAACAAACATGACTAGTATCACGTGTAATAACAAATAAAGACACAAGTTATATGAAAACAAAGTTTATTGCCTAACGCGTTTCGATGTTACATCATCTTCGGAGGCTACAATAATACAAAGTTCAACTGTAATAACAGGAATGGCGGACCCTAATTGGGGGGGGGGGGCTCTTCAAAAGCGCCGACATAATATGGAGCTCTTCCGGTCTTCCAATCCTATGATATAATCTATCAGGCCGTCCCTCTCGAAGGATGTTTGATTGTTGAGGAGGGGGAGTTTTGTCCAAACGCTGTTGTCTTCTAATCTCAATTTCCTCATGGAACAATATTTTGTCCCTGTCTCTTCCCATCCACAAAATGTCCATTCATATGTTAATGTCGACCATTCGGTGTTTTGACGCGATAAGGTTGTCGGCAAAGGCCGACTACTATCTTGGTTGATCCACGCCCTTCTATGCTCTCGGAACCTCTCATACAAGGATCGGCAAGTGGATCCAATGTAGATGGCTTCACAGTCTGGGCATCGTAGCCTGTAAACGCCCGCCCCTTGGTATATCCCATTTGTGTAGCTCTGCCTAGCACGATTTAAGATGAACCTGAAGTTATTGCGTGTGCGGAACGCTACCCAATTCCCTGTTCGCGGAACAGGTTAGATATCCAATGGATACCATCTCAACTGTAGGTGGATGTGGCGTAGTTCACGGGTTTGGCGCGCTGATCCGGATTGTTATCCGTTACTCTTCGTCTGGCCTCCCCAAATAAGGCATTAGTGGCCCTTCTGGGGAATCGGTTTTCTCTAGCCAGCTCGAAAATGGTAGTGATTTCGGAGCGGCGAGCATTATCACTAATAGGTTAAGTCTGTGCCCTCCTAAATCCATGGTTTATGGCGTCGGTCCTGTGTCTCATGGGGTGCGCAGAATCGTACGATATGATTTTGGCAGTAGTTGATTTTTTCCCATGGATACTGAACGCCACCTTGTTCGTCGCCTGTTCTCGGAAAACACGGATGTCCAAATAATTGATTCCTCCATTCTCCTCTTCTTCAGTTTTTTACCGTAGTTTTGGGTGTAATCGATTGAATCGAGTCAGTAGGTCTTCCGTAGAGCATTTTCTTATGTCGTAGATTATTAGCGTGTCATCCACGTATCTTCGATAAATACTGATCATTTCCTCGTTTATCATCTTACTGATGTGGGCCTCTTCGACGCTTTGCAGGGATATCTCCCATATTACGGAGCTAGCTGGCGAGCCCATGGACACTCCATCCGGTATGGAACAGGAATCTCCTTCAAATGCAAAGTAGTTTTGGGAGTCAAGTAGTTTCAGTAAGTTGCTAAGATCCTTGCATATGCAAGCGCCGTATCGTTCTTCTTTAAAGGGTCATCGATGAGGTCTATGGTTTCTCTGAATGGTACATTTGTATACAAGTTGACTACATTCTGCAAAACCATTCTCATGTTCGCCCTGTGTTAGGTCCTGTAGCTCAGTGATGACAGACAAGGAATCCCGTATGACGTACCTATTCTCGATGGGGTAATTCGTCCTCAACCAGTGTGCCACCTGCTTAGCGATATTGTAGAAAGATGATCCTCGACAATTGATGACAGGGCGGACAGAGAAGCCTTCCTTATACACTTATACCAAGGCACTCACTTTTGGTGGCACTGGATTTCTGGTCGTCGTCCGAAACGCCAACGCCTTTAAGTTTCATTTTTTGTTGTGAAACGCCAACGCCAAATTTAATAAAAAAAATTTTGTTGCGATACTTTTTGGATGAAATTGTATTACAAAATATTTAATTTTCGGTTTCATTTTGTCAAATTGTTTTATTAGGTAAACCTATGTTTTGGCAATGCACCTTACACACATAATGATAAATTTTTAAAATTTATTACGACTTTTTTTGTGAAATTTAGATTGCCTTTTTTGTGAAGATATAAATAAAGGAGATATAATTAAACAAAATCTCTGTATGGAAATACAATGCAATAACTTATTTTCTATTAAGAAATAATCCGTTGTCGGGCCTTTTAGACATATTAAAAAAATGTAACGTGCCTCGGGTGAGGCTTGAACTCACGACCTTGAGATTATGAGACTCACGCTCTACCTGCTGAGCCACCGCTAATATACTGTTACTTTTAAGCTTTGTTGACATGGTCACGCGCAAGTGACGATTGCTTTGTCGCAGCTAAAGCTCCTTGGAATGTTTGCAAGATTTTGTTCCATTTTTATTATATTGAGGTAATTAATTTTTAATTTCTGCTTCCAGCCAGCAGTGATGGCAATTCTATTGCCGCAGTGCGTGTTTTTTAATATGAGAATTTTCCTCTCATTTTTTTCGTGAACACTTTTGCTTTCCGTTCCAGTACTATCGCCTCGAATGTTTCTTTCACTTAGAGTCTCTGTGGCCAATTCTAGATCAAAATAGAGATTGTATGGTTCATGAGTCTGTAGATTCTCGGCTGAAGTTCCAGTGCAACATCTGCTCCTGAACAGATAGTACTGATTTAATAGTACAATGATGTACTTAATAAAGAAAAACAAGAAAGACAGTTATATAAGGTTGTCACCTCCTTGGGGGGGGCCCCCCCCCCCCATACTTTGAACCCCGAAGAGCACGTTTTCTGAATGCCGGTTTCGAGGTTTGACTGTATCTCAAAAAGTAGAGCCAATCAAACAAAACCAACATCATTTTTGGTTTCTGCACACAAAAGTTATCATGAAATTGTTGAAATAGCTTTGACAATCTAAAAATGTTTTCTTGTTGACCGGTGTAATTTATACCCAAGCTTTGTTACTTTTCATGTATGTGCTGTTTGTCACTATGTTTTTCCTAATAAAAGTGCCTGGAATATGCTTTCAATACATTTGTCCTGGAATTTCATTCCAAATGAGAAAAGTGAAGTCTGAATCTTTGCAAATTTACCACTACTGTTCGGTTTATAATTGCCATCAATATGAAGATATTGGTGGATTTCGAGGAACCTATTCTTTTGTATCCTGGATTAAACAATTTATTGTGGACATTAATTATGTTTCCCAGAAAGTTCTTGCACCAAATATCCCGTCAGAAAAACCCTAAAATCATATCATCTCATTCAATGCCTCCGAAAACTATTTCTCAAACCAGTTTAGTCATGAAAGTTTGGAACCACTGAAAAGGACCTTTTTTCATGAATATACGCGAAAAAGCTATCTCACACCTAACACACACTGTTTTCTAATTTGCAAGAAAACATGGTTTGACATCTACTGAGTCTGAGTTAAATTAAAATACTTTTTAATTATTTATAGTAACCAATAATTGTACATAAACTTTGGATAAGACCCAGAAACTGTGGACAATGTTAAAACAGACAACAAGGGAGAAGGGACGATTCCACAAGAAAATCTTTTAAAAATAGAATGTGGTCTAGTGTTTTCTCATTTCTTGAATGGTTAATCATATATGGCTTTTGAGTTTCATTATGAAGAATCACTTCTCGTTTTTCAAATCAAACAATGTGGCACCTCAGGATGCTCTGGGAACTGCCGAGTTAAGGAATTACCTGCTTTCAGAGAAGAAAATTTCAAAGAAAAGTTTAAGCCTAATTATTAATTAAACCATTTTAATTTTTAGGCAAAAAAATAGCTCATTGTAGGAAAAAACAGTCTTTGAAAAATGGTCAATTCGAGTTTCAAAAATAATCAGCTCGAGGAGCCGGCCTATATTAACTTTCATAATAATCATCAAATCATATAAGCTTTAAATATCCTAGTTTTTACAGTTTGTAGCGGGGAACAATATTTTTCCTATAAACATGGGTACGGAAATGCATCCTTACAGAGATAATGCAACTTGCACGAGGTAGGTATGGATGTGCGTTACCCGGAAGGCAATGGTAGGGTCCATGTAAATTAGGATCTAAACATGTAAATTGTTGGTGTTCTCTCCTTTAAAAGAGAGGAAACGAAACACACGTAACTGCATTGTCGTACAATGGATCGCTTGACTAATGCGGAGCTGCCGCACAAGTATCTCGTCTACGGCGAGGCACAGGCTAATGCTACTGAAGCGGAAAGGATTTACCAACAGCGTTTTCCAGACCGTGGTCACCCACATCGCCTGGCGTTTCAAACACAAAGACCAACGACTTCGAGACACAGGTTGCATTGAGGCTCAGGGTCAGCATTTTGAACACCTACTGTAATGTCATTCCTATCTCGTACAAGTTGCATTATCTCTGTAAGGATGCATTTCCGGACCCATGTTTGTAGGAAAAATTTTGTTCCCCGCTACAAACTGTACATGGTATTTCATTCTTGACCTACCTTTCTGTATAACCCTGTATATATACGGCTGGAAGAAAGCAATACATGGAAGGAGTGGGTCAATTTTAATGAAATTGCACAAAAGCTTAGTGTGAGTGGCATGCAACATATAATTTAAATTTAAACACGATATGTATGCAAGATTCTGGTACAGTATGTCCCAAAAGTCCCAATAGAAAATATAATATGTATACCCTCCACGATCATGAATGCAAGCCTCGGCTTCAGCATGCATATGGTCATACCAATGCTAGATGTTATCCTAGAATACATTGTTCCAAGCGTCGAGTGTTGGCGCAATTGTGCAAGTGTTACGGCTTGTGTGTTGCAACCATGGATGTACCGTTACATCATCTCCCAAAGGTGCTCAATTACGAGCAAATTTGAAGATCGTGCTGGCCCTGAAAGTCGAGCCACATGTTAGAGAACTTGTAAGTTAGCACGGCATGCGTTATCTTCCTGGAACACCACAGTACCCTTCTGGTGCAAAAAGGCATGAAAATGGGCTCAACAGGCTCCTGGACGTATCTTGCGCTGTTCAATGTTCCATTCAAAAACACCATATACACACACTGGCCAATGAATTAGAAACCCGTGATGAATTACTATACTGATAGGTAAAGCGGGGTCATAGGTCAGAAACGATGGTGATATGCAAATGAATGCAATCATGTGAGGTACATGCTCATTCCAAGCTGCAGGTACAGGGTAAAACAAGCTGCAGCTGCTCAAGTTGAGCAAAATGGGAAAACACCAGACCTGTCTGAGTTCCAAAAAGGAGTTATTGTGGGAGCCCGTCTAGCTGGAGCTACGATTTCCAGGACAGTACAACTGATCGGTATCTCTAAAGGTTAGGTCTCCAAGGTGTTCAATGCGTGGAAACGGAATCCACAAGAGTTGTCGAAACGGCAGAATTGTGGATCAAAAATAATCAACACAGACATGGACCGATATCGTCTGAGACGGATTGTGTGGCAAAACCGAAGGTCTACTGTGGAGCAACTGACGGCAGAATTCAATGAATGATCATCGCAACCCATCTCCTCCAGAACAATGCGCCGAGAGTTGAAGCGAATAGGGATTGGAAGTCGCATGCCAGTGAGGAAGCCCCTGCTGTCAGCAACAAACCGGAAAGTTCGCCTGCACTGGTGTAAAGAATGGTGTGACTGGACAGTAGAAGACTGGAAAAAGGTGATGTGGTCGGACGAGTCACGTTACACATTGTTTTGCACCGATGGCCGGCTGAGGATTTGGCGGCAGCCCCATGAAGCGATGGATCCCTCATGTGTTGCGAACACAGTTCAAGCTGCAGAAAGAGGTGTCATGATATGGGCCATGTTTTGTTGGTATGGCAAGGGTCCCCTGTTATTCCTTGACAGTCGGGTGAAAGCCGAAGACTACCTGAACATTGTTGCAGATCAAGTCCATCCTGCAATGGTGCATTTGTACCAAAATGGCGACAGGTTCTTCATGGACGACAATACTGTCCATCGAGCAAGAATTGTTCAGGAGTGGTTTTCTGAACATGACACCGAGTAGTAACATCTACTCTGAGACATTCGTCGAAGGCATCCGCTTCCGTCTACTCTGCAGGGCCTGAAGGTCTCTCTGACGAATGCATGGTCTGCGATTACCTTACCTGCATTGCAACACCTTGTAAAGTCCATGCCAAACCGCGTATGATCTGTATTTACAGCCAAAGGAGAGTCAATACCATATTGAACGAAGGTTTCTAATTCATCGGCTGGTATGTGTATGAGCGCGAGTTTTAATTGATGGCACCCCACCCATTATGCAGGCCGATATGGACCTGTATGCCATAGACGAATGCACAGTGGAAGATATCGCTTTCTTAGTCTTCGTCGCACACGATGACGTTCATCACTGGTGTGCGGGCAGAATCTGCTCTCATCACTAAAGACAACAGACCTCTATTCGGCTGTCCGGTCAGCTTTTTCGCGACAACCGCAAAGAATAGTGTTCTTGCAGAAATGATAGCCTGGCTATAGGGACAGGTGACTGCAGTCCTATTGCAAGCAAACGGTTGCAAATGGCCCGTCTTGATCCAGTTAGTCCCACTTTAGCCCTTATCTCTCCTGTGGATGCTTGCGGGTGTTTCAGTACTTTCCTTATAACCCGACGATCTTGGGGTGTATCAGTAATGCATGGCAACATCGTTCCACAACAAAAACATTACGTCTAATGTGGACCGCAATAAGACCATCCAGCTTCTAGAAGTACGACAACTGGACCTTCTGTCAAACGCCGTCAGTTGATACAGAAGAATACGGCTACGCTTGCAGGACATGGCAGATGTTGAGACTACTCTAGTCTGTTACAACATAGATGCCAGATTGATGATTTTAAATAACTTAGAGGTGAACCATTCTTCCAGGTTTCTGTGCATATATCGTGTTGAATTCTGACCTAAAGATCAAAATGTAGTAGTCTACATGAATGTCTCAGATCACTTATGCTCATGATCTTTATATTTTAAACTCAACTTTATCGATGAAGACAGAGAGATAGAGGGTTGGTCCTTCAGACATTCATATTCTACATTTTGGTGATCTTTAAGAATCCTAAGTCAGAATTTCAAAAATCCAAAATTTACTGCAACACAGGGACAAACCCGTAAATTTCATGTTAGTTCTGAAAATGTTAGAAAAATATGCATTATTCATAGTTCGGCCACCACGAGAATGTACTCAAAGTCAGTAGCGAGCATAGACTGGGGCGGGTCGAAAGGACTGAATATTCATAGGCTGAATATCCTATCTCTTATCTAAATATACGGAGCGTTCAAAAAGAAACGAGCCGGAGGCCGAGGAACAGAAACCAGTACTTGTATGTCAGAAGTATTTGTCCTGGCTGTTGAGGCATTGTCCCACTGCGACACAAGGCGGTGAATGGCTGACTCGTAAAATTCCCAGGGCTGCGTTGTGAACCAGTTCCGCATGTACTGCTTGACGTCTTCATCCGAGGTGAATCGTTTGCCCCTCACAGCCTTTTTTAGGGGACCAAAAATGGCGTAATCTCAGGGAGAGAGGTCTGGACTGTATGGAGGATGACCGACAACCTCCCACTTGAATTTCCGCAAGAGTGCCGTGATTGTGTTGGCCGTATAAGGTCTTGCATTGTCGTGGAGCAGAATGACCCCACGGGTGAGGTTGCCTGGTCGTTTCGATTTGATTGCTTGGCGAAGGGTATTCATGGTTTGCGAGTTGTCCCGTGTTGCAGGAAGTCTATCAAAAGGTGGCCGTCTTGGTCAAAGAATGACCGTTGGACGATTGACGCTTGCTTCTGCTTCCTTTGTATAATCACGTGACTTCCGCCGTCACCCTCTAGCAGCAGGCTATGAACTTCCGCGCTCTTGTCGGAACCATTCTTTGTTACACACGCAATGATATCACCATTCTGTCACCGGTTTGCACATTCCAGACGACGGCTCGTTTCTCTTTGAACGCTCCTTTTATTTTGTTACATTTGATGTAAATATATCCACTTTAAAAATCAAGTATAATCGAACGGACTTGTCACAGGAAAAACTGAGCAAAAATGAAACGCGTTCACAATAAAACACATAGAAATATGGTAGCGCCCTGATTGCTACCATATTGAACACACTCGAAGGCGTCGAAATGGGGTTTTCACCTTATCTGGCTCTTTGTAACATGTTACAGTAAATCCTTACCAATCCTCTGTATATATACTCATACAAAAATTATGCACCCGCTATGAGCACTCCAAAATTATTGGTGATCTCTTCAGTCAGCCTCAATTGAACATAATAGGAAAGTGAGTCTGATAATAAGTGAATAGGAACAAATATATCATATATTTACGGTAGAAGAACTCTCATAAGTCAGCTAAACTTGACGGGCTCCAGGTTAGACAGGATTCGAGATTTCTGGTACAACAACCTGTTCACCAGAAACGTTGCTACAAGGAAAAATTTACACGGTACCAAAATCACATAACACTACAGATCCCAGACTGTCTCACATGCCTGTCTATGCATTAAAAATAATATTTTTAAGGCCAATAAAATCAGTGCACATGTTGATGCAAACAATATAATCACTGAGCAACAAAAGGGATGCCATAGAGATCATAGTAAGAGAACAACAGCTGATAGACAGTGTGTTCCTACAGCAAACTTAGACGCCTTGTGCCCGCTCTTGGGTCCTACTTGTTTCGTCTTGCGTTAATTGAAATTTCAAAGAGACAGAGCAAAACGAATTATGGATTCATAATTAAGCAAACACTACATAGATGAGAATGAAAATTTGCATATTTACGTCTCCACGCAAACATACAATAGCACCAGTTACTTAAAGAGTACACACAATTTTCTAAAAGACAAACAAGGCAATTTGGATTGGACATATGCACAATTATTATGTAGCGGAGCAAATATTGGTTTCACTTTGAATCTTATGTTCTACACTTTTTTTGACATAGAAGGTTAAAACTCGGAACATAGCTTACCACAGCCATGTCCTACTTCACTAGTTAGTTTGGTTTCATTGGCCTACTAGGGACGGAATTGCGGGGTCGGAGTTAGAAGGGACCAAGTGATCTACATGGTATTTAGGTACTTAAAGGGGAAAATTCGATATGCAGATTCCTCTAGTCAAGATCTCCATTACTATGAAGTTTGGGCCAAATTGCCTATTGGGGTAGGAGTTGTGGTGGTGGCAGTCACTTGGTCTTTAGAACTATGGCAACATGTCTTGTGATATATCAATCGATTAGAAATGATGAGAAAGGAAAGTTGGAGCTGTTCTATATTTTCTAAATACTTCGTTCGAGAAAATCAATTTTTTATTAAAAAATAATATTGGGAGAAGGGGTATTAAAACGTGCAGATAACAGGATTAAAATAGATGAACTTAGGGCTTCCGCTATTTTCTTATATCCTCCCGGCGGAAGGGGGGGGGGGGGAGTTAATTTCTTGTTCATATTAAAAATTGAGTCCTTAAGAGAGATGGGGTCTACTCGTTGGAAGAGGAAGAGTCGCAATGGTTGAGATCAGGAGAATATGGCGGCCAAGCGATTCCTATTCCAGTGGCCTCTGGTACCCCAAAGCCAGAATGCGCTCTCCGAAGTGCTCTTCCAGGACCACAAACACTGTATTGGTCCGAAGGGGTTGTGCTCCATTTCTGCATTAACAACATCTTTTCGAAATCTGGGTCACTTTGGATAATAGGGATGAGATCATTTTCAACGAAAAATGAATAACAACAGCAACAACAATACGAACAACATGCTTAAAAAACCATCCCAACATGCCCTGCATTCAACCGCCAAGTTTTAACTGAATCTCGCCAACTGTTCAAAAGTTATCAAGTTTTTTTTTCATATAGCGCATTAATTGCCACCCTGTGCTAGCCCATGTATTTAGGATTTAAGCAAGCCAAGTTTATGGAGGAAACACAGAGCACATCCACATAAAATTTCTTCATACGTTGAAGTGTCACGGGTAAACATCAGTGGAAACAATTAAAAGTGTTTAATTTGTAGCGTACCCCCGCCCCCACAGTATGTTCTATAAGGTGTTAACGTTCGAAGAACGACCCCGAGGCTGAAGATTGCTAGGGTTCGGGACCGATTTTAATTGAGAGAAACCACGATACTGCAGTGTTTCATTGTATCGACATTCGCTTTATTCTCAATAAACATAGTCTATTTTTACTGTTTACAAATTACTAAAAAAAAATTTCTGTCAATTCATTAATGTACTTTTGGGGCCCCAACTATTAGGTAAGACAAGCAATCATCAGAACTTAAGCTAAATAATTACACATCTCTCGTAATAGATAACCGGCACACCTGCCTGTGTAATAGGATAAATGGAGGTTCATACATGTGTTGACAGTGCTGCCTAACTGGGTACTTGATCAGTATGAGGGAGGCTAATATAGGACTGTGCACTCCCGGATCAAATATTCCAATTTCCTACACATAGAAGCGTGATGCACTTCCTTTATTGCACATGTAGGGGGGGAAGAACAGAA
>JAHWFO010105039.1:461704-503332 GCA_023313115.1 Rhysida immarginata
CCCCCCCCCCCCCCCCCCCCCCCCCCCCCCCCCCCCCCCCCCCCCGAACAGAAACCCCTCTTGGCGAGTGCAGTCTTCATGCCTCTCACACACCCACTGGCGAGCTTGAACTTATCCTTTAAACTGCAATAATCTACAGTTACAGGAACCTGCTCATAATTTCTGCCAACGTACCAGTCGTGCTTTACTATGCACCTGTCAACTGACTTAACGTCTAGCCCCTTACACAACAGGGTGCTTAATAGGTATAACTGAATTTAACATATATTATTCCTAACCAGTTACAACGAATTGTGAAATTTAACATTAGCAGTTCTCAGCACGGTTGAGTTTAACTAATTCTTGAGCGAAGTAGTTACGATTTAAAGTTCTTGCAAACATGTCAAGGGCGGGAGGACCGTTGACACAGCAGACTTGAGCATCGAATAAAACTGTCTAGTTGCTGCTCTTGCATTATCTACCTGTTTAATACCACTCACCGGAGACTGTCGACATACTTGCCCACCTATGTTGAATCATACGAGGTTCCCGTCTGGAATTACAGCCTCGCTTTCGCTGAACGGGCGCAGATCCATTTCGCAGTTCCATTGGATTCCATTTCGTCTTATATCCCCAACTGTGTTGCTCACGTCGTCTCGTTAACGGCGTAGAGTATAATATTGTCCAAAAGAAATTGTTTATTAAGAATTGAAATGTTTATGCAAATTTATGGCTATTAAATTCTGCCCATGTTATCTTACTTTTTACTTTCGTCATACAACTCCTTCTTCCAAAGTTCATAGATTTCACCTATGTGCTTAAACATTTTATCATAAACTATCTTAACTACAGTACAAAGCAAGACGAAAACTGTAAACAACAAGGCTGTCGATCGTTACCAAGACCGAATCGGAACACACAAAAGATTTTTTTTTTAAATTTAATTTTAATTTTGCAACAAACGAAAACTCACACACACAATTTCTCCGAAAACGATCGCAACAATCCCTCGTTGGAAGCTGAGCAATCTTCTCGGAAAACATCCTAACAATAGCTGCTCCAACAAAGGACCATTTACGATCGCCCACGGAGGATTTTTACTACTCATTCATACAACAAAACAAACAACGCGCACTTATATTTTACTATAGACTACACACAACACACACATACAACGAACACACACTCATTATAACTACTACAAAGACAAAAGCCAACAATCGTGTAATCGACTTAATAATCAATATATTTTTAATTATACCGACCCCTGCCTAATTAAGTATATAATACACGTGACTGCTACACTGGAACGTCACAAATTAAGTACTGGGGACAAATTAGAAAAAGCCAATTCCTTAATAAACTCTTTTTATTAAGTATATTAACTGACTGGTACAAAAAGTTTTTGGCAGGTAGGTAATTAAACATAGAAATAAGAAGAAGAGATAAATACTCTTCATAGAAATTTAAAGGTAAATCTTAGCTACTTGAATTACTTAAGTAGCCCACCTTCAATCTCTTGATACACGAAACAAGAACTTTAGGTCAATTCTTAACAATAGACATAACTGCCAAATAAAGTCTTCTTCGATTACATAGCATTAATATATATCTATACATATCACATAGGTGGTCTTCATCCACAATGCTAGCGATAAATCTTGACGCAATCTTAAAGCGAACCTCTTGACGGAAGAGGACGCCGGCAAAACAATCTTGTAACGGGAACTGTCCACTTTGAGGTTGCAGGTGGTCCCTTATTCCAAGAGATGGCACACAGCACTCGGGAAAACTCCACATGCAAAATCGTAAAACATATATTAAATATTAGCGCATGTAAAATTAGTTTTCAGATAATACAGTAACTCAACTTTGAAGTATGATGACGAATTATAATTCTCAATGAATAACTAATTAAACTGGAAGGAATAACTTTATTATAAATTAGAATAAAATGCTTCTCAACTTAGTGGCTTAACTACGTTGTGCTCTTAAATTCATTCATATCCATAACATACCATAAAGGCAAACTAGATTCTCAATGAATGCTTACTAAACTTGATGGGATAGATTTATTAAAAGTCAGGACTAAAGGTTTCTCATCTTAGTAGCTTAAATTAAGTTGAGTGTTTCACTTTAATAATATCCATAAAATATCGTAAGAGGCAAATTAGCTCCTTCGCAATCACTCGATATTATTAAGTACCGAAAGATGCTTTATGCTATCAGTGTGGGAAAACGTGTCTGTCTGTCTGTCTGTCTGTCTGTAACTCAAACTCCTCCGAGGCTATGAAAGATTTTCAAAATCTGTTTTCGTCAGTCGATGAATATGGTTCATGGCACGAAGAAATTTCAAATACTATCTAAATCGGTTCATCGGCACGTGAACAAATGGTACCTGTATTTTACCGGCTAGCAATTTTCAATGGAGAGATATATTAAGTAATATATCAAACAAATCGTAATGACGAGATAGAAGCGGATATAAATAAATCATTGAGGAATGACATAACCAAGACCGAAAGGTTAAACTAAACCATAATTATACCATCGCGGAACTATATTTTTAAACAGCCCTATGTTAACATTGTAACCATAATTATACCATTGAACCACGTACCTTTGAAAGAGTTTAGACTATCATTAATATTACGTCATATTCATTCATGACACATCATTCCAAGTTGTTTGATATATTACATGCTATATTTTAGCATTGAAAATTTCTAGATGGGGTCGTAAAGGTACCATTGTGCACGTGCTATTGAACAGATTTAGATAATATTTTTGATTGTTTTGTGCCATGTACCATGTTCAACGTCTGACGAAAATAATAATGAAAAAACGCATCTATCTCGTCATTACGAATTGTTTGATATATTATAATAATATTATAATATATCTTTCCATTGAAAATTGCTAGCCGGGAAAATACAGGTACCATTTGTTCACGTGCCAATGAACCGATTTAGATAGTATTTGAAACTTCTTCGTGCCATGAACCATATTCATCGAATAACGAAAACAGATTTTGAAAATCTTTCATAGCCTCGGAGGAGTTAGAGTTACAGACAGACAGAAAGACGGACAGACACATTTCCCCACACAAATAGCATTAAGCGCCTTTCGGTACTTAATAAACCATTAAGTAATGACATAACCAAGTACCGAAAGGTTAAACTAAACCATTCGCGGAACTATATTTTTAAACCGCCCTATGTTAACATTGGAAGTTTCTAATGGACCATAATGATACTATTATACCATGTACCTTTGAAATAATTTCGACTATCATTAATATTACGTCATATTCATTCATGACACATCATTCCAAGTTGTTTGATATATTACATGCTATATTTTAGCATTGAAAATTCCAATAAACCATGATGGTTCCACTAAACCAGGTTCCTTGAAATCAATTTCGACTATTGTTAATTTTACGTTATATTTATTCATGACACATCATTCCATGTCGTTTGATATATTACATGCCATATTTTAGCATTGAAAATTTTTGAGGGTATCATAAGGGTACCATTAGAGCACGTGTCATTGTTTCGATTTCAGCCATTTTCAAAATGGTTCATTTCCGGAATCTTATTTATTAATTGGCGAAAATAGTAATTTATATCCGCTTCTATCTTGTTATTATGATTTATTTGATATATTGCCTAATATATCTCTCCTTTGAAAATTGCTAGGTGGGGTCGTAAAGGTTATGAAGACAATATTTAAAATCAAATATTTAATTAATAGTTTGGCTAATGCAATATATTCTACTATGCTGCACATATGCGGTGAATTAGCACAGATCTTGAGGGACTTAAACGTTATACTCGAAAACAGTTTAGGAAACATAGAAAACGCTACCCGCTCACTGATATCGAAAGAATCAACCCTTCCTCGTTCGATTGAGGCTAGGTCTTATTGATACAATCACTTAACGTGACATTCAGACTCAACACTCAGAAAGTTCTTTTAATCTAAGCAGCAAACGTGATTCTGCATTAATGAATGTAGTATGCTGTATCATACCCTATTTTTTTCAAAGGAAAGTTTGATGTGTCTAAGACTGTACCTACCAATTGAATACTCGTAGGTTTTATTTTAAGACAAAAAGGATTAGCAAAAAAGTATACTATTTGTGCAATATAAACGAAGCACAATAGACGGAGATTATAAAAAACGAAACTTAGTTACTAAGAAATAAATGACATAAAAGCGGCCCTTCAGATACTTTTTGTCATTAATGGATTTACCGAAATAGCGATTGTTAATATTTCTAGAATGAATGTAAAAACCATTGTGCGGTACTAGTGTAAACAAAGAACAATAGCGCGCCGCGCTGCCGCGGCCACACGCGGCTGCGCGCAGAAGACCACGACTGATGAAAGAACAATAGACTAATACAATAGAACAAGATAATAATCAAGTGCGAAAGAGAAAGAAAGATAGGTGATGTTTTGTTGGATAGAAAACAAGTCAGTAATAGTCAGTACTCTCTGCTCCTTTGCTTATTGCGCATCCTTCTGTATTCAATTGACGTAGATCCTGTACTTACGACTTGGCTTGGCTTTTGGACTAGATTTCGTGATTTAAACCTAAACTAAAACGACTTGGCACTATTTTGGACTCTGATTGTGCATTGTGATTTGGGTTTTGTGGACTATTTTTGTGCTCTACTTCGTCATGCCGCTACCATACACACCAATGGAATACGCGAACATGCATCTCATTTATGGAGAATGCAGATGCAACGCTAACGCTGCTAGTAGACTCTACAGAGAAAGGTATCCAAACGCTGAAAGGTATCCAGACTATAGGGTATTTATTAATGTGCACCAAGCATACTCGGAGGGTCGTTTTCCTTCTAATAGAAAAAACACTGGAAGACCTAGATCAGTGAACGACGGAGAAGTTCTTCGTGAAATACAAAACAACCCTACTACTTCAGTAAGAGCCATAGAAGCTGCGACGGGTATTCCTAAAAGTTCCGCTCATCGGATTCTTCAACGAGAAAAACTTCATCCCTATCATTACAGACGTGTTCAAACCTTATTACCACGGGATTATGCATTAAGGGTGGCATTTTGCGAGAACATGCTCAGAAAACATCGACAAAACCCAGAGTTCTTGGACAAGATTCTATGGTCTGATGAAACCACATGCAAGAAAGATGCTTTCTTAAATCTTCATAATTTACATAGCTGGAGCCTTCAGAATCCGCACCTCAAGAGAGAGGATAAATCTCAATATCAATTTAAAGTTAATTTATGGACAGGCATATTAAATGGCAAAATTATAGGACCATTTGAGTTACCAAACAACTTGGATGGTCCTAGTTATTTACATTTTCTCCAAAATGATTTGCACGTCCTACTAGAAGATGTACCATTAAGTAATTTACAAAACATGTGGTTTCAAAACGATGGATGTCCAGCACATTACGCTCGCCCCGTGAGAGAATATCTTAATGAGGAATACCCAGAAAGATGGATCGGCCGCCTTGGACCCATCTTATGGCCACCACGTTCGCCGGACCTCAACCCCCTCGATTTTTTTTATTGGGGGTGCTTAAAGGACTTAGTATATTCGAAGCCAATCGCAACTATAAATGAGCTACGTGAAAGGATTAGACGGGCTGCAGACCACATAAATCAGAAAAGATATGCACGACGCATAAAAAGGTCATTCTTAAGAAGATGTCGCGCATGCATCGCTGTGGGTGGCCAGCAATTTGAACAATTATTGTAATTTTCATAAACAATAAATATTAAACTTAATACTATTTCTTTTATTTATTTTATCTTTTATTAATTATTAACAATTATTATCATTAATTATTAAATTTTGAATCTTTTCCCTACGAAGAGACAATTCTTAAGCTCACTATTGCTGGACGATAAAGGATTTTTTACTTTACTTTAGGAACCCACCAACGCATTATAGAGCAGCGTAGTGCTATGCTCTAATCCTTCCCTTACCTCTTCAGGGAGGAGGCCAGTACTTGACTAGAAGGTTCGTAGTTAACACTACCAATACATGGCTATAATGATGATGGGAAGATTCAAGGCTGCAAGCTAATGCCTGACTAACCCTGTGTTGTTATTGTTGGTAGGTACAATCTTAGACGCATCAAGCTTTCCTTTAAAAAAAATAGGGTATGATACAGCATACTACATTCATCAATGGACATAATTATTATCGAATCAAGAGGTATAAGATTGATAATTCCTAGATTGTAGCTACACAAAACTTGATTACGCTCATTATGCGGAAAAAGTAAATATTAGTCGCTCGTTGTGTAGAGGAGGGCAGTTTTTTTATGGATCAAAGTTTTGGTATAGTGTTATACCTTTTTGGAATTGTGATAATCTAAACTATTTTTTTAAATAACTTGCCATAGCATTGTTCATACACTTTTTTTACACCAGACGGTGTCAAAGATACCGAAACGTAATTTTTTTGCTGAATTTCGTGAAAAAACAGAACTTGGCTTGTTTTTTGTGTAGAAACTATAAGCATTGTCAGACTTTTTGCTGCAATGATCTATTACAGGACTACTAAGCTATCCAACAAAGAAAAAAAATCCCGGAATATCTATAATTTTGTGGTCACAGTAGAATAAATAAGGTACAAGGGGGGGTCAAATTTCAAAGTTTTCATAAAAAGTCAATTAATATTTAAAATAAAATAAAAAAAATTTTTTTCTTATTTTTTCCCGAATGATCATGACGAGGTTGATTCGTAGGTACAAGCTTATCGTTGAGTTTTGGGACACGTTGTATAATACTACTAGTGGGCCCGGGCAGACGTTGTCCTGTCATAGACCACCTTCTATGTAGACGGCACTTCATATAGATCGCATTTTATGTAGACTTTTTTTGGTGGCGCTGTTGTCAGATTTTTTATGCATTTGACATACATAGAATACACGCGCAAGTCAGGCGCATCGTAGATATTGTTTTGACTTTTCATTTGATGTCGTTTCATGGCAACAGAACGTTTTCTCCCTTAAACTTTCCGTTCAAAAGGGTTGCTTCAATTTCATTTCCGGTGATCCGTTTGATGAGCAAACGTGAGCCGTTGCATAATGTGGGTGGGTTTAACTTACGAAGCAGTTTTTTCGGCGAACCAATCTTCAATCGAAGATTGTGTGGTGGCATTCCTGGCATATCTAGTGAATTTAAGTATTCAGTTGGATAATTTACTGCTTCGTTTTCATCAACGACAGTGTCGATTGATTTGAAAGACATCAGTTCGCCCGGCAACGACTGTTGTATCTGAAAGTTAATTCGTCAACATCAACATTAATTGCTGTCAAAATAGCACATTCACTGAGCCAATTATGGTTCAACTAATTTTTCCGTTTGGCCGGGCAGACACTCTCAATTAAGTCTAAATAAAAAAACGAAAAACAAAAAAGCTAAACTCACACGTTGTTTATGTTCGTATATCCGTGGAACACTTCAGAAAAATTGTAGCATCAGGGAAACATTTAAATGAAACGATGAACGTGTGTTTTTTTTCTCTAGATGCATAATCTCCCTCCTCCCTGGCTGTTCTCTCCATTCTATTTTCACTTTCGTCTTTGAATTAACTTCTTTAAATCCCTGTTTTTCGATTGGAATTGCTGCATGTTTTCCTTCCACAATACCTTACTAAATGCCAGCACCTTACTAAAAGATTATGTAAAGAATTTAAGGGTGGCTATCTCAGTTTCCAGAAATGGTTGGAATTGAGCGCACCCGGGAACCGCCCATAAGCTTTAAATGGGAATACTGAGGGTTGCCCCAGTTAAGCTCGGTCGAATTTGGGTGTCATTTTTTACGATGAAAATCCCTTCCTCCACCATCTATTGTGCTCTATGTGTTATAGACTATCGTCCTGCATCGCAGTTTTCATTGTAGAAGGCTACGGCGCTGCACCGGACGTGGAATGTTAGCCCACACCTCCTGACAGACTTTCTAAAGGCCTTCAACAGTGGTGGGGCGCCTAGAAGCAAGACCACGTTTTAAGAGACCAAAGCCGCAGAAATCCATTGGTGATACATCCGGCGACTTCACAAGAACAGCACTAAAAGGTATGACACGTTTGGTGACTAAAATAAAATAAAATAAAATAAAATAAAATAAAATAAAATAACAGGGACTACAAGGCGTTGGAGCACCTCTTCCTGATGTGCACTTCTCTCAATGTGTGTCCTCTTGTTTTATGACGCCGTTCTAATGCTACGTTGTTGTGGATGATGCGCCAGACGGTGCTTTTGGATGTCCCTACGTGGCTGGCAATGCTCCTTTGAGGTTGGGTGTTTCTTTGGTGACTGTTGCCTTGACACGTTTTATGGTAGCTAAGATGCGCGCGCTTCCGGGTCAGTTTTTTTGAAATTTGGGCTTCAAGTGGGCTTCCATTTTTGTGTAGTTGGATAATATGACCCACATACGACTTGCTGATGGACAGACCCTTTTTTACATGCTTCCACTATCCTTGATTGACTGTACTTGGCATCAGAAAGTCAAATGATTTACCCTTGCCATAAATTCGAAATTTTAGACGCCATTCTTGTATATATTGAAATTCTGCTTATGTATGCATAGACTCAAACCGCAAACGTACACGGAACACGCAGGTGAGTTTAACTGTCTTCTCACCCACAGAAATGGGAATGGCTCAAAGTCGACCGAGTTTAACTGGGGCAAGCCTCCGTTCGTGTCGCTGGATTGTCTTAGAAAAAAGAACAAGTTTTGTAGGAAACGTTTTCTCCAATCGGCTTCCTTAAGGTAACGTGTTTAAAAGTTGCCTTGTTGATGTTTCTTTAAAACATTTTCACGTCGTGTTCATCTCTCTTGAACTGTTACAATTCCAGCGCATTGTTTGTTGCTATCGCGGCAATTTAAGCTGAAAATGCCTTTTTTCTACAAAAAAGCGTTTGACATTTTGATGGCATTGGCAGAATGTCAGCAAAACTATCGTTTGATCGTGTTGCGGAGAGTTTGTGCGCTCTACAATATCCTCATCGTACACATCACCATGAATGATTTTTCAGCGACTTGCGGTTCGCGGTTAGTTGCAGCCCAACTACAACATGGAAGCTGTGAACAGAAGACAGTAATGGTGAGATAGCTGCTGATGTTCTGACCGGCATTCGACAGGATCCGACCGTCTTTTCGAGATGCCTCTCTCGTGACTCAAGAAAAAGAATTTAATTCGTAAAGCAATTTTCAACAATGCTGTTAAGTAGAATATAAAAAGTTGTTGTTTAATGTTAGAGTAATCGTTTACACATGGTGGTTCATGAAAGTGTAGACATTGAAGTATCTCAAAAACAAAGCATTGTACGAAAAAATGTCCAAAATCAAAAGTGAATTACTTCGCGGGGGAAATTCATTAGCCAAAAAATTACCCCCTCCCCTTGTAAGGGGGGGGGGGTAACTTTTAAATCTCAAATAGGAACTCCTATTTTTAATGGTATATTCAGATTGTACAAAATATCCGAGAAATGTTTTATTCTTGGTGTTTTTTCAATTGATCCAATCGTTTAGGAGATAGAGGCTCTGAAATTGTGGAACTTTTAAAGTTTTGAACCCAATTTTATCGATGAAGACAAAGAGAAACAGAGAGTGGGTCTCACAGACATTCCTATTCTACTTTTTAATGGTTTTTAAGAATCCGAAGTCAGAATTTCAAAAATCCAATATTTTTCAATACAAACGCACAGACTCTGCCTCCATGAGACTGCTGCCTCCAAGACTTTGCTTGTCCACTAAAAAAATTTAGAATTTTTGAAATAGGGATTGGCCTTCAAAAATTCCACACTTTCAGGGTCTTTATCTCCTAAACGGTAGGATCAATTGAAAAAACGCCAAGAATAAAACATTTCTTGAATATTGTGTACAATCTGAGTATACCATTAAAAATAGGGGTTCCTATTTAAGATTTCAAAGTTACCCCCCCCCCTTTTGGAGGGGGGGGGGGGGAATAAGGGCTAATTTTTTGGCTAATGAATTTTCCCCGCGAAGTAATTCACTTTTGATTTTTGGACATTTTTTCGTACAATGCTTTGTTTTCGAGATATTCCCATGTCTACACTTAAATTGGACCATATTGGACCATAAATTTACGTATTCAATTACAGCGTACATAAGAATCTTTCCAAACATGCGCGAAATGAGAAAAGAAATGGTCGCACGTCTGAAATGTTTTAAACTACTGTGCCTATGTTCTTTCCACTGCTAGCGCCATTCATTCCTTCTTAATCAAAGCTACCGTTAACGTTAGGAGAGAAAAACCATTATTGCAATGCATTGTGGGGAATAATTTTTTAAGCATTCCAAGGAGCTTTAGCTTTGACGCAAATGTAATTTTAAATTTGAATATTTCACTTTTACTTGCAATTATCTATCTTCTATCTATATATATAAAGAAGGATGTTTGTGGGTCTGTGGGTCTGTTTGTATGTTTTTTATACAAATCTACAGTTATATTCCGATCTTGATGAAATTTCGCATACCTGACCTTCAAAGCATGAGGAAGGTCACTGTCTACCTCAGATTTCGAAAAAATAATAATTATCGATAAAAAATCGATATTCATGGTTATGGCAGGGCATATTAATGAGAAATATTGCATGACCAACAATGCAAGACAAAGTTTTTGCAACAATGGTATCAACACGCAATTCACAAACACTCTGCACAGACCAACAATATATATCTCATGACCAACAATGCAAATAAAAGTTTGTGCAACAATAGGTATCAACAATGGTTTCAACACGCAATTCACCAATAACAATGAGCTCAAAATGATGATGCAATGATAAAGCAATCCTTTCCAAGAATTATAACAATGAACATAAAATGATGATGCAATATGGATAAGTTTCAATTTGTAACAATGCATAGAATTCCTGTTATTCAGGTTTTTCTTAGAAAAGAGAGTTCTTAGTACTTAACAATTTCTTGAAAATCTTTAAAAATGATCAGTAGCTGGAGATAATGAAGAGTTAGCAGACTATTGAGAAAGAGTGGAAAGACGACAGAGAAAGCAAACCTTAAGCTCCGTGCTGTATTGAGCAAATGGGAAGCAAGTAAATAGAAGAATTGGCGACCGCTAGACTACCCAAAGTGATGAAAGGCCAAATTTTGCTTCAACACAACGAGAGAAGAGTGGAAATTGAAACAACATCAAGTGTACATCTGAAGTAAGATTACCTGAGTAAGAAATTATTGTTGCGGTCCAGCCATTGTGAGCCTTTAAAAAGATTTTTTTCGAATTTTCATTAAGAATTTTTACTGTATTAATTCTAAGCATTTTCATGTGTTTATTTTTAAGATATTGCAAAATTTAATTTAATTTTTTGAGATTGTTCTGTTTACATCCAAGTGGAATTATCCCGTGCAACGCCGGGTACCTCTTCTAGTTAGTTTAAATAAACAAGAATTCCTTTGATTCTATCCATACTCACATCTGTTTTATTGCTTCACGTTGACGTTAAAACACAAAACAATACAATAAAATTCCTTGTCTAGTACAACGATGCAAATGCACAACAGCTATCAGAGTATTAACATGAATATTTGAGGCAGACTAAGTGTACACAGTGGGGAGGTCAGCACGTAAAAAGTTGCAAACTTAGGGC
Organism: Rhysida immarginata; assembly: GCA_023313115.1. Taxonomy (NCBI): domain Eukaryota; kingdom Metazoa; phylum Arthropoda; class Chilopoda; order Scolopendromorpha; family Scolopendridae; genus Rhysida; species Rhysida immarginata. The sequence goes on from JAHWFO010105039.1 coordinate 473,328, forward strand.
TACACCGGCCGTACACAACATGCATAAGAATACAACAGCCGCTGACAATTCATAAGAGCAATTATTTGTTGATAATAATAGACCTAACTTATATTAGCTATAGTGACACTTCTTTTTTAGGGTTTTAGCATCATTTAAAACTCTATTATAGACAGTACAGATGTATGTATGTAATGTGTATATCACACGCGTTAATTTTTGAAAGGTTTGACCTAGAGGCTTGAAATTTTGAACACACGTAGGCCCTATACAGAGGACGGTGCGAAAAATATAGCGAATCCTCTAGGGTGGGCCAAACATGTGTTTTTATGGTTTGCCCAACTGACTTCCTTTCACATCTATGGAGTTTTGATTGCGTTTGAGCAATTAGTGACATCAGAGATTGACTGTTTGAGGTCAGAATTTCAAGAACTCTATTTGAAGTAACAATTTGATGCTAAAACTATTATATCGTTGGATAACGATGCCGTAACTGATTTTTTATAGTGTTAACAAAGGCCTAGCATTTAGTACTTCTTGATAACAACAGGACTTACATTTATCAGTTATTGATAACAATAGGCCTAACATCAATAAGCTATTAATTCATAACTAACAATTGTCATCAATTAACAATTGGTCTAACAGCAATTGCCTATTGTTAACATTAGGCTAAACCACTGTATAGTTAGAACTATACTGTAGCTGAACAGTAATAAAAGTTCATCTATATACACTGTCATATCACTGAATTATGACCACCCGCTTAGTAATGGGAGTAGCACCTTTCACCGCTATAACTGCTGCTAGGCGTCGTGGCATGGACACAAGTACTACGCGGTATGTGTCCGATGGTATGGCAGTCCATTCCGCTTGAAGCGCTGTCCACAGAGCTTCGAGAGTCTTAGGTGGAGGGTCCAGCTGCCGTTGTTGTCCCTGTTGTCCACACTTTGTACACCTTCACTACAGCAGATCGTGAACAGTTCACAAATCGCGCCGTTTCGGAGATGGCACCACCCTTGCTGGGATAGCTTATTATCATCCCCTTTTGGATGTCCGTTAAATCTGGACGTTTACCCATCTTGAGGCTCATGCACCTGCCGTTTGATGCACCAGCTTTAAAGCTTTCTCAGCCTGTTATGCAAATTTTGCAAAGTGTAATCGTTCTTGGGGCGAACCATGCGTGTGCCTTGAAGGGTGCTGGTCATAATTCATTGGGCCGGCCAGGTGGCCGAGAGGGCTAGGGTGTAGGCTTTCTAGTTCTCGAGTCCGCCTGGTCGTGAGTTCGAATCCCGCCGTCGGCATGGATGTTTGTGTTTGTCCCGGGCTGCGTACAGATATAACTTGTGTAAAGGCGCAAAATGACCTTTGTAGTCGACGCCTAAATTCTAATAATCAACCAACCATAATCCATTGATATGATAGTATAAAATGGGCCTACTGATAACAATAGTCCTAACATTAATTAGCTTTGTTTAACTAAAGGCCTAACATTAATTAGCCATATTAACATTAGGCCTAATTTTAATTAGCCGTATTTAGTTATAAGCCTAACATTGTTTAGCTACAATTTATTAGCGATTTTAACAATAGGCCTAACATTAATTAGCCGTATTTAGCAATAGGCCTAACATTATTTGGTCACAATAATCAGCCATTTTAACAATAGGCCTAACATTAATTAGCTGTACTTAACAAAAGGCCTAACATTAATTAGCCGTATTTAGCAATAGCCTAACATTGTTTAGCCACAATAAATAGTCATTTTAACAATAGGCCTAACATTAATTAGCTATATTTAACAAAAGGCCTAACATTAATTAGACATTTTTAGCGATAGACCTAACATTATTTAGCCATATTTAATAATAGGCCTAACTTTTATCTAGCCATATTTAACAATAGACCTAACATTAATAAGTCATTTTTAACTATAGGCCTAACATTAAATAGCCATTTTTAACAATCGCCCTAACATTAATTAGCCACATCAAACAATAGGCCTAACAGCACTGAATTTTAAAAACGATATGAGCGCGTGTCTCCACAAAGCTTCATAACAAGCACGTGCTCCAAGCTGACGCTCAAGAATGCTTACATGATAAACAAAACGTAACATTATATTCACTTATGACTCCTCAGTACGAATCGATTGATATATTACATACCCTAAGTTCATATTCTTGAAATTAGTGCACGTGCTTGAAGGGGGTCCACAAAAGTGCATAAAAAGTTGATACATCGCAGTTAAGTTCATACATTTTTACGTTATCGCGCAAGCGCCGGACAGATAAACTTGTCGAGTAAGCTTGTATTCTTAAATATAGCTTAAGCTAAAGCTCGTAATAAGGGGTTATTTTCTCGGACGTAGGATTTCGTAAATCGAAAAGAATGTCTTATTTGTCTTGTGCTTCGTCATTCCCGTTCGAATGACGTATTACATGCCTTATATTGCCAATAAAAAATTTAATACGGGGGGGGGGGTTTTTTACTTCAAAAGTCACGTGACGGCTAGACCGATTTCAATGACAAACTAATCAGGTAAGCTCAGGAAGGGTCTCTATCGAATAGCGAAAGCAGAATTTGAAAAAGTTAAAGCACTCTCGAGTAATCGTCGGACAGACAGACAGCCAGATAGACAAACAACGAAACCACTATATGCTTTTCAGCATACAATAAGATAGATCACTATGTGAGGGATACGAAGCAACAACGGCTCTACCCGTTTCTCATTCATCTCCACCAGGTGCTTATCAGAAAGGCTCCTTCGTTACGAACAAATTCCATTCTAAACGTTTTTCGATCCAATGCGTAGGTGTCGAGATATTTCAATGTCTTCATTTGTGTATTATACACCTTTGGTGTGCTATTAATAATAAATAATAATAATTAATTAATTCGATCACCTTGTATATGGGACCATAAATTCCTTTAAAAAGATTATTCACGAAAAATGTTGGCATTCGAGAAAATTTTGAACAAATATTAGTAGTTTATGCTAATTAATTAAATCGCTACTTTTATTTCTATATGACAGGTCAAGTTATTAGATAAAGCGGAATAATAAGGCGAACCCGGTATTTTGTACTATTAAATTTTTCTACCCATTAGTACAAGGATTCAATCCATTACATAGGTAAATACAGAAGAACAAAGATAAATTGCATTTGTGAGTATTTTAATTAAAAGAACAAATTCTCCTCACAATACGACCCAATTTACAGAGTGTTATTAGGGAGCTATAATAACAATTAACATATTTTAATATGGCACGCGCTTTCATTCTACGTGACTTATCATCTGCACTATTGTTATGGCAGGTATTGTGCGTCACTAGGGCCTCGTAGAAATAGAAAAGTTAGAAAGCATTCAATTAGATAAATTTAGCCAAAATTTGGGGCACCTGGGCGCACCTTCCAAGAGATTTCCGTAGGTATATCCAGAGTTCTTCCTAGGCAGAGGCAGCTGATGTAGCTTATCTACTACCCGATGTTCCCCAATGCCTTTAATATACCTCTTTATCTTTATAGCTATGATTGTACAACTAGAAATTCATTCTCCGTTAAATGCTAATTATAAGTCGAGATAGATTTTTAAAGGTAATTATTTATTCCTTAAGTTTACTAATAAAGATTTTATTCCCTTTAAACTTTATTGTTCGATTTAACCCTTATATTTTAATAGACTCCCTTCATCAATGCGACTCACTTTAATAAAATGGATTTTGAAAGAAAGCAGCAGCTCAAACATGTTTAATATAAAAAGATAAATTTTGGTGTGATGGATCAGGAGAATGCGAGAGGAAATGAGTCCTTTACCATGGAAGAGGGTTTATTCAGTACAGACATCGTGGTGGAGAAGTGGTTGCTGCTGCTATGGATCTTCTCACCGCGATCATTGTTATACTCTGTGGTTTCATGCGTATGTGGGAAATGGATGGCATCTCGACGGGGTTCATCAACATCGTCTCTCTTTCATAAGATGGTTGTTCTCCAGCTTCATGATGACGGCCCCAATACAGGCCTTTGGTCTCGTGGATTATTTTAGTCCAGGGTGTTTCATAATTGGTGTCCCGTCTTTAGGTCCAAATAACGACTCAAGGGGAACAGATTGGGGGAAAATGGGTATTGATTATTTGGTTTTAATGTCCCCTAATTCAGAATAAAAACATTTCGCGTCCCTGGGGGTGAAGGGGTAAATTTTGAAAATTTTAAAATTTTGTAGGGGTAGGGGTTAGACCCCATGTGTTATTTAGAAAGTTGTAGAGCATCATGTAGAATGTAGGTTTAGAAAAAAACCCGGCGATAAAATCTCATCCCCTGCCCTTTATCGAGTGGGTAAAGTGAAAGGTATGGCTAGCTAATGTAGACAAAAACAGAAAAACTCATTAGAAACTTATTAAAACTTTATTACTTATTAGAAAACAGTACATTTGAAAATGAATGAGAATGAATGAGCGTTACCCTGAAAAGCTAATGGTCTTGACCCCAGTCCTAGCAAATTTGCTCACACGAGCTGTCAAAGAATGAGTGGCATCTCAGGGAATATCCTTTGTCTTCAGTTGTCAGTGCTCCTTGTACAGTAGACAGAACGATCTCCAGTCTTCAATTTTTTCAATTTTTTTTGTTCTGCTATGTGTGGAAGATAGTTTGCTCGCGTTGCTGTTTTTATTCACAACGTTCACAAGTTTCATCAATTACTGATGTGACCTGTACCTACTGTCTACTGTACAGTATGGCCAATGCGTACACTTCTGTGCACTAAACCGAGTTACTAATAATTTACGGCGAATGTGGTCGAAATGCTACTGCAACTGCCCGCGAGTTTAATCGCGGTTTTTTTCAGGCGCCTAGCGTTAATAAAAACCCGCCTAATAAAACGTGCAAGGTTAGTAAGAAGTGCAAAATACCAATCTCCACCTCGCTACGTAACTGCTGATGTCGAGATAGACGTATTAGCCTATGTAGCCGCTACTCCGAATGGAAGTTCGCGAACTGCAAGCTTGGACTGCTACCTACCAATGGTAACAATTTATCGAATTCTTCGCAAGCACCATTTTCCATCCGTACAGATACTTCCTTCTGCAAAGTCAGCACCCAGGTGATGCAGAAAAGCGGGTCGACTTCGCAAATGCCATGCTTCTGAAGATAGATGAGGATCCCGATTTCTTAAAACATGTATTGTGGACCGACGAAGCAATGTCCAACCGTCAGAATGTCCACCACTGATCGGATGTAAATCCACATTTAGTGCGACCTCATCACCACCAAGTACGTTGGTCGGTAAATGTATGGTGCAGAATACTAGGCGACCGAATTATTGGACCTGTATTTATTGATGGTACCTTGAACACAGACCGCTACTGTAACCTGTTACGGGAACACGTATATGGAGAGCTTGACAACTCACTACTAACTGCGGTACCTGACATGCGATTCCAACAGGATGGTGCCCCTACTCATAAATCTGCCCGTGCCAGGGATTTAATTCAAGCCACGTTTCCTGATCAGTGGATTGGGACCAATGGTCCAATAGCATGGCCACCACGGTCACCAGATTTGTCACCCCTAGTTTTTTTCCTGTGGGGCTACTTGAAGGCTCCACCTCCAGATCTGGTGGATTTGCAAAACCGAATCATTCGCGCAGTCTGCTCTATTACCCCTGCAATGTTGCGGGTATGCAGAGATAAGCACATGCAGCGTCTGCAGACATGCATTGTGGTCGATGGCGGCCACATTGAACACTTTGTTAAAAAAAATTTTATTTGATTTCTCATCAAGTTAGATGGGCAAAACTTTCGTTTTTCATTTTACAATTTCCCAATGACGTTTAAAAAAATGCTTGTCCATCTAACTCAGGAATGCTTCTCCGTATGAACACCTCTACGTCCATTTTTCATTTCACATTTTACATTTTTTACTTTTCCCATTTCCCATGTACAGTTTTCAAATTTCATAATGTTTTTCATGGGGAGAAAAGCCCGGTCGAGTTTATTAGCTTTTCAGGGTAACGACTCATTCATTCTCATTAATTTTCCAAATGTAGGCCCTTCTGTTTTCTAATAAGTATGGTTTTTGTCCACTTCAGCTAGCCATACCCTTCACTTTACCCACTCGATAAAGTGGGCAGGGCATGAGATTTTTTCACCGGGTTTTTTGCTAAACCCACATTTTACATGATGCTCTACAACTTTCTAAATAACACATAGAGTCTAACCCCTACCCCTACAAAATTAAAATTTTCAAAATTTACACCTTCACCCCCAGGGACGTGAAATGTTTTATTCTGAATTAGGGGACATTAAAACCAAATAATCAATGTTCATTTTCCCCCAATCTGTTCCCCTTGAGTCGTTATTTGGATCTAAAGACGGGACACCAATTATGAAACACCCTGTATATCTGAAACATCTTTTCCAAGAGTTTCTGGCCGATTTTTTATACTTCTCCAGAGTTTCTACAACGATCATACTGTAGTGAATTTAACATAACATTTTAATTATTCTGGATTGCTTCCTACAATTCAAGAGCATGAAAATCACAGGAGTGGCTTGACCAAACGCCACCAAGGGTAGAGCCAGGGTGACACTTGTTCACCTGTATTTATAAGTTTCTTCAAGGATTCACAGCTTCTCCAATTCTCATGCTATAATCACGTGATGTTCTTCTGCATTTCACCTGGGCTGATGCAATGTTTGGCTCCACAAACTGGATTCCAATCAGCTGGTATTTCAATCCATTTCTTTTGTTCATATTACTGTCTGGTTTTATGATTGATTTTTAGATATCTTAAAAATTTTTATATTACTTCATGAAAATAAAGTTAAGTATTCTGAAACTGCTAATTATCATTCGAATAGGGTTTTCATGATTATGTTGAGGGTTCAATTTCGGAAGAAATTCTCTTTATATGGCAAATTAATAATTTATCGAAAATTATAATATAATTTAAAGACGGTCGGGGCCGTACAGTATTAAAAAATACTATTAGAACAGCGAGCTAAAAACATTGAGTTATCCCTCCGACGCCAAATTCAGCTATAAAAAATTATGAAAGCAGACAAGAAGGGAGACTTCGTGATTTCTAAGAAAGAGATATCAATTGTACTAAATAGCGCTGGTAAAACCAGAAGTGGCGCCATTGCGGAGGGTAAAAAGCAGGCCAATCTGCTAGCCGTACTCCTGACATCGTCCGGACTGAAAGTTCGGGCTCTCGTAATCGGATGTTGCCCACCAACACAACGGGCCATTGTACAGAAGATAGGACCATTCTACTATGTAAACACAATTATCAACCGTGATTTACAACTGGAGAAGCGACACAAGAGCCACATTAAAAAGTTGTTGCCGTGCCATGTTCAAGAGCGATTGACCAACTAGATGAAGCGTATGTTTATTTAAGCGACTGAAACAAGAAGCGAACCATTTTTTACCGCCCAAATGGTCCTAAGGACTTCAGAAAATGGTACCGTTAATGCTAGGAAACATTTCATGATCGTGGCGGGATACAGATACAACGGCAGGTTAGCTTTATACAGCGTTGAGTTAAAGTCAATGTCATGTGACTACTATCATAGTAATGTTCTAACCGTAACACTCCCGTTTTGTACCGTACGGAGATAAACAAAATATGGGTTCATCAAGACAACGCGTTGAAGTCACACCGATACCGGAATCCGCTACTTTCCATTCAGCAATGCATCGCCTATGGTTTTCTGTGGCTTTGGCCTACTTAAACGGGCCTTCGGAAAGAGACGATCGCGAACAGTGGAGGGTCTTTGGAAAGTTTGTCAACAGGACTGGTTACAAATCGATCTTGATGTTCTGCGTTCCAGTCTCGTACACTGGAAACTGCGATGCAGGGCAACCAGATTAAACACATTCAATGGTGGGAAAAGGGTTGTTTTTTTTAGACATTCACGTTTTCAAGACTTCTGTATGCGACTTTTTACCGTCTAAACCTAAAGCGACTTTTTAGGTTCCCATAGATCCCTAACAATCCTCTGTATGTTTGTGAGGGTGAACCTCATGCGGTGCCTCTTTTATAACTTTCACAAATATGAAATATTTGTTGTTGATTACTTTCTTTTGGGTAAGAAAGACAAATTCAAATTTGAGACGGTAAAAAGTCGCTTTAGATTTATCAAAAATGTGAAACAGCTATATGGTTTTGTAAGGTACGAGGGGCGATTGATAAATAAAGTCTCCATGGATGTAACTTTTTTATTTGTTAACCGAGTTTCAAAATTCTTTTTGTATCTTATACTCGCATTTGTCCTCTATGTAATGCACTGTTCACTTTTCGACATAGTCCCCATTCCTTTCCAAGCATAGCGCCAACGCGTGACTATTTGGGTGAACCCGTCGGAGAAGAATTCCGGAGTTGTTGTCGACACCAGAATTGAATGGCAGCGTTTACCTCGCCGTCAGAACCAAATCATGTCCCTTAAGGGTATCTTTCTTCTTTGGGAAGTGGTGAAAGTCGCAATGTGCAAAGTCTTTCATTTTTGAACTGCAATTTTTTATCTTTGAACTGTAGGCGATGCAACGCCTCTGGTGTGTGGTGACTCGTGTGCGGGCGGACGTTATGTACTCCAGAAGAGAGTCCAAAGTTGCCATTCAATCCTGGTATCGACAACAACCCCGAAATTCCTCTTCAACGGGTTCACCCAACTAGTCACGCGTTGGCGCAATGCGTGGAAAGGGATGGGGTCTATGTCAAAAAGTGAATAGTGCATTACATAGAGGACAAATGTTAGTATAAGATACAAAAAGAATTTTGAAAATCGGTTAACAAAAAAAAAAGTTACCTTCTTTATCAATCGCCCCCTCGTATGTTGATGAAGGAGATAGCAGAATCCAAAAATTACGCTGTTTTGAATGTCATCTTGGATCTGTTTATCGATGCATACAATAGAAACCTGATTATTTATGATGAGGATTTGCGTGGAATGGGCTCTAGAAGAATATTGTAAACTTTCGTTGAGGAGTTTTCTGGAAAAACGACATTGGTTGCATACGTTTAAATCAATCGACTGAATCGTTTCGAGAAAAATCAACAAAATGCTTTCCATTCGAGCTGCAAAAAGAAAAAGAAAACGTAACTGTTGACGCTATCGTTTTTGTGGGCGATGCAAAACGCCTAATGAAGTCATTCTCTTTGTCTGATGTTTACAAAACTGATCAGTCTCGCTTCAATTTTAAAATGTACGAGGGTAGCCCAGAAAGTAATGCACCATAATTTTTTTTCCGTCCCCAATACTGGTACGAATACGAAACTTCAGATATGCATTCTCTGAAGTTTACGGAGTGCGCGCGCAAAGTTTCCGTTTCTTCCAACAGATAACGTGCCTGCAGCAATGGGACAACATGACGTCTGTAAGTGATGTACGTTACAAGCAGCGTGTCATCATTGAATTTCTCACTGCGGAGCATGAAACGATTAGAAACAGTCACAAACGTTTATTTGCAGTTTATGGAGCTGAGGGGGAAGCCTTCTTGTCCCGGATTGTGACAGCTGATAAAACCTGGGTGCACCATTTTGAGCCCGAAGCAAAACGACAATCGATGGAATGGCGTCATCCGCACTCTAGACAGAAGAAAAAATTCAAAGCAACTGCTTCTGCTGGTAAAGTCATGATCACTGTGTTTTGGGACTGTGATGGTGTCATACTCTTTGATGTGATGCCGAGAGGCAGCACCATTAATTCTGGGGCATATGTGAACACATTAACCAAACTCAACAAACGCTTCCAGCGACTTCGAGGCTTAAACAACCCAGCTGATTGTTTGCTTCAACACGATAACGCTCGCCCTCCCACCAGTTTGAGGACGTCGGAACACTTCAGAAACAGGGTTGAATACTGTTACCCCATCCACCCTACAGCCCTGACCTAGCGCCCTGAGACTTTCACTTGTTTGGGCCATTGAAAATGCCATTCGTGAAAGACATTTTGAGGATGACGGAGAGGTGATTCGCACAGTGAAGACATGGCTGCGTGAACTAGTGAACAGAACAAGGACTGGTACCGACAGGGCATACACATCCTTGTGTCTCGTTGGAAGAAGGCCATAGAACGGGACGGAGTTTATATGGAAAATAGGGAGTGTAGAAAAAACATCATTCTTTCGTGTGTATAAGTTTCATTGTGTTCAATAAATAATTGTTGAAGAAAAAAATTGTGGTGCATTACTTTCTGGGCTACCCTCGTACAGTGGTAGAAATCTGACAAATAAGGGAACAAAACTTGTAGTAGTTGCTGCTCAGCAAGTTAACTCTATCACTCATTCCTACACCATACATCCCCTCATAGCTGCTGATGGATATATTGCAATCTCCTATATTACTTGTTCTAAAAGAATAGGGAGGTAAACTTTGTCCTGGAGACACTGAAACATATTTACGTTCTGAATAAAAATACAGGGTGAGTCAAAAGTCTGTTACCCTCTCCCCATACAATTTCAAAAAGAGTTAAACCTAACTTAACAAATCTGTAGCAGGCAACATACAGGAATTTAGGTAGGGGCAAACGAGGTAAACCTAACCTAACAAATGGTGGTGTTAAATTTGACTTTTGACTACGAATTTTGCACCTTGTAATTTGTAACTTTGTTACAGTTACAGGTAGAGAAAATATTCCAATTGTACAGTTGTAGAGCTCAAAACGCTGATTTTTAACAAAAAAAAAAAAGATTAAAATTAAGCGTAAAAGCAAACCCACTAAAACAAAATGAAATTTTAACAAAAAGTGTATGACACTGTACCAGCATCAGTAAATGTGATGGTTTCTGTGAAATACCGTGCACAGTTATGCATTGCACAGAAGGGCACCACATTGAGCACTTCAGTCATTGACAAATCTCAATTTAGCTTGAGCACTGAAATTCACTTTGTTGTAGTGGGTTTATTTTTACGCTTATTTTTAATCTATTTTTTTGTTAAAATCAGCGTTTTGAGATCTGCAACTGTACAATTGGAAATTTTATTCTACCTGTAACGGTTACAAAGTTACAAATTGCAAGGTGCAAAATTCCAGATTAAAGGTCAAATTTGACACCACCAATGTTTAGCTTCTAACTACAGGTATTCGACATTGAAACTGAAACACCTTCGCAAATAGCACTGGTTACCCCCAGGGCTGAATAGAACCTTCTGCTAGGTAATTAATCGTATGCATATCAATGAATCACGTGTCAGAGGTCTTGGTAGTCACTCCAGTAGAAAAGTTCGATAGTAAGCTTCAAATTGTCTGTGCAGAGCGCTATAATGGGAGACATATCCGACTTCAAAAGAGGGCAGATTGTTGGGGCGCGTCTAGCAGGTGCATCTGTGTCCAAAACTGCCACACTTTGTGATGTCTCACGTGCTACAGTATCCAGGGTGATGTGTGCATATGAACAGGAAGGACGAACCACGTCCAGGAGGAGCAACTGCAGGGGAAAACGGAAGTTGTCGGAAAGAGACGTCAGGACATTGACCAGGATTGTTGCACGAAAGCGGAAAACCACCGCAGCAGAAATCACCGCAGAAATGAATACACACCTCCAGGAACCTGTGTGCACGAAGACAATCCGTCGTTACCTGCATAAATCCAACATCCATGGCAGGGTTGCTATACCGAAGCCTTTCATCAGTAGTACAAATGCCTCCAAGCGGGTTCAGTGGTGCCGGACGCATAAAACCTGGACGTTGGATGACCTCAAACGCCTCATATTCTCGGCTGAGTCCAGCTACACTGTCTTCCAAACAACAGGGAGGGTATTCGTCTGGAGGAGCCCCTCTGATGCCTACAACCCAGACTGCTTGGCACCCACAGTCAAACACGGAGGTGGATCAGTAATGGGTGGATCAGTAATGGTCTGGGGTGCAAACTGTGCAGGACCTCTACCGATCCTTCCCAAGACGTGTTGCTGCTGTGCTAGCTGCCCATGGTGCCCCAACACCTTATTAAATAAAGATTTTGGATTTCTACCAGGTGTTTCAGTTTCAATGTCCAATACCTGTAATCTCCTATATGTTGCCTGCAACAGATTTGTTATATCTACACTCGTTTTGAAATTGTATGATGGATAACAGACCTTTGACTCTCCCTGTTTAGTCAGGCATCTTTATTGGGAAATGTATAGAAAGGAACATTTACGAATGGTTCAAAAATATGTACCTGGATATCAAGGGCTCCAGATCTCTCTTTCTTGCTGATTCCTGGACTTGTTAGACAGCCATTGAATACGCGAATGAGGTGAAGAAAGGGACTGAACTTGTCACTATTCCACAAAACACTATAACATATTGTCAATCTTTAGAGAGATATTTCTTTCGAGTTTACAAAAACTATTTACGAACATTTTCTGATTTCGTGTTACTTCACTCCTTTGACGTCCACAGTCGACATGAAATCGTCAAACTACAGGGTGATTCAGTCAATTTCTGACCATTTCAGTACTATGATTTATTGATCCATTAATGTTTATAAATTTAGCATTTCAGTATGATATTTTAGGCAGTTCGGAGTTTTTATTCCCGAAAACTATTTTCAATTGGTTGATTTTATCCATTCTCTTTATAAAAATTAAAATTAATTTTTATTTAGTCCTGAAAGATGATAGAAAAGATTATCCATTACTATTAGAAAATGTTACATGATGAAAGTAAAAAATGCAGCAAAGGGCTCGGCGATTACATCATAAACCCAGATTTTGGAATTCGGTTTAATCTTTCAAACACGATGGGTTTTTGTCTGATTTTCTTAAGGTATGTACATGAAGATTAGATTGGTCATTATTGTTTAAGTTTCTACCAATCTTCATGTTACATGGTGTATTACCTGTTTGTTTTCGTCTGTATAAGTCTTGATGATGTGCTCAATGTGGCCACCACGAACATTTTGAACTGCTCGCAGCCGAATGGTGAAGTTGTTCATAACTCTATCCAGGATTTCTGCATCCACAAGGGTGCAGCAGTCGACGATGCTTTGTCGCAGCTGGTCTAGGGTTCTTGGTGCTGTAGTGAACACACTGTCTTTAAGGAACCCCCAGAGATAAAAAATCACATGGATTTAGGTCAGGACTCGTAGGGGGCCAAAGAAAGCCACCCCCGAATCGATCTGGAAACCTGTTTGAAATGGCACGATTTCCGAATTTCTGATTGAGAAAGTCTAGCACTTCATTGGTGGTGTGAGGCCTAGCCCCATCCTGTTGAAACCATTGATGTCGAAGCTGTATACGCCTCCTTCGCAGCTCGGGGATGAAGAAGGTTTCCAACATGTTAAGGTAAGCCTGTGACGTTACGGTGCCCTCAAAAAAGAACGGACCAATGATGCCTCTTTTGGAAATCGCGCACCAACCTTTCGTGGATGAAGAGGTGACTTATGGATCTCATGAGGGTGCTGGGAACCCCAAAAACGAACGTTGTGGTTATTAACGTCACCTAACAGATGGAAGAAGGCCTCATCTGACACCCATAGGTTGTCCACACTGTCATGATTGGCTTTCATTTCTGCTCCAAACTCCATCGCAAATTGTTGTCGCTTCTGTCTTCCAGTGTCTGTTAACTTCTGATAAACATGGATCTTATACAGGAACAGGTGTAAATCCTTTCTCAAAATTCGCAACGTCGTGGTATATGCCAGCCCTTCTTCAATGGATAGGCGGCGAACAGATTTTTTGGTAGGGGAATCGACCAACCTTGGGCGAACATTTTCGACAACTTCGGCCGTTCGAACACGAGCTTCGCTCCCGCCTTTTTTCTTGTCTGTAACACATCCAGCGGCACGAAATTGCTTGACAAAATCCATGATTGCTTGCCTACCGAAATCTTCCGGAATTTTCTTACTTCTTCCGGATTTTTCTTTGCACGGTTACAGGTGATTTTGTCTCGAAATACCATTCGACAACCTTGAATTTCTGCTCTGTTGATAAAGCGGGCGCCATTTTTAAACAATACGATTTTCATGCAGCGCCGTTGCAACAATACAAACTCCAACTATTTAGAAATTCGATATGGCGCTCCATATTCTTTCAATTGTTTATCCCTAATGCACGTCATTCGAGTGAAATGGTTAGAAATTGACTGAATCACCCGGTACGTCCATTAATTCACAATCAATTTTCCTCACCTCGATATAGAAATATCCATTGTTCTGTTGTGGTTACACAGACAGTTATAAGCCATTTATAACCCTACAGATTTCTTATTACAGTACAAATCGAGATGTAGATAATAACAATCAATACAAAGAACAACTCTTTAACCACAACAATTAAAAATAATACAATATTATTTATGATATTTAATATTTTTGTTATATTGTATATTTTGGAATACCGTATTATTGTGGTTAAAGAGTTTTCTTTATAGTAACTAATGATTTCTGACTAGAAGAAAAAAAAACAAGGCAAACACTCTTAAACACTATGAATAGGATTTTCGTTGTGTGGAATACTGTTTTCCTTGTTTTTCTTTTAGTTACCGTTTGTTCACAGTTTTTGGCTTGTCACCATTATTCGAATAATAATTTCTGCTCCTCATTGTGCGCATCGGATATCAAAATGAAACTCACAGAAACGGAACATAGACAAAGTAAAGATATGCTTTATTTAGTGCAGTGGATTACAAAATAAGATAATACAAAGAATGTTCTGCGACAAAAAAGCTGAAAGCTGGGGCCACGGTGCACTTTTAGCAGAATTAAGCCTCAGCTCCCGAACGTAGAGGGTGTGATTGATTAATTTCACCAAGGTTGAATTCATCCAATAGCAATGTCGACGCAAATTATAAATTTAGATAACAAATCTTTTGCTGATAAACAAGGTAGGACAAATTACACGTTTCAGAAGCACTTAAACGTAACAAAATGGGTTATTGTAGCCAAAGACCCGTTCGAAAATGCTTTCGTCACAAGCTATACATCATAGCTAAAATCATAACACAATACGCTTTACGTACCACAACACTAAGAGGCAAGAACTAATATCGAAGAACAAAGCACTAATTAAAGCACATGCACTAATTGTAAGAATGCATCAAGCACCTTAGAAGAAACCAAAGAACTTGTAGGCAGGTAAGTATCGTCATTCCATTCTTAATTAGGCACCCATCGCCGGATTCCTCTTTCGAACTAAGTTCTGAAGACAAAAGACATTAAGAGGAACGGCTAACTGCGATAAACTACGAATGGAAAGCAAGAAACGATAGCACTAACCAAAACACGGGTTAAATATCGGGGCCCTCATGATATGTGCATTATTAGCACAGAAGCATGTATATAATTATTATAACGCTCCACAATTGTGAGTTAGTCTGTTATAAAAGTTTCAATTTTGCTTCCACAAGTTTGTGATTGTGCTATAATTTTTTTCCTTTAAGGGTAATTCGCCAATGGTCGTCGCAAGAACTTATTATGGATAAATTAACTTTATACTAAATGCTATTCTACAATTCCTCTGTTGAAAAAATGGTATATTCAGATTGTAGACAATATTCGAAAAAAGTTTTATTCTTGGTGTTTTTTCAATTGATCCAACCGTTTAGGAGATAGAGACCCTGAAAGTGTGGAACTTTTGAAGTTTTGAACCCAATTTTATCGATGAAGACAAAGAGATAGAGAGTGGGTCTTGCAGACTTTCCTATTCTACTTTTTTCTGGTCTTTAAGAATCCGAAGTCAGAATTTCAACAATTCAAAATTTTTTAGTGAACAAGCAAAGTTTTGGGAGTAGCAGTCATATGGAGGCAGAGTCTGTGCGTGTGTATTGAAAAATATTGGATTTTTGAAGTTCTGACTTCGGATTCTTAAAGACCATGGAAAAGTAGAATAGGAATGCCTGCAAGACCCACTCTCTATCTCTTTGTCTTCATCGATAAAATTGGGTTCAAAACTTTAAAGTTCCACTTTATTGGATTGAAAAAAGACCAATTTATCGAATATTGTGTACAATCTGAATAAACCATTAAAAATAGGAGTTCCTGTTTAAGATTTCAAAGTTACCACCGTCCCCCCCCCCTCCTCAAAAGGGGGGCGGGAGGGAGAGGGGCTAATTTTTTGGCTAATGAATTTCCCCGCGAAGTAATTCACTTTTGATTTTGGACATTTTTTCGTACAATACTTTGTTTTTGATATATTTCCATGTCTACACTTATATGGACTACCCTGTATACGAGGCCTGTCCGAAAAGTTTCCCAATTGAGGCTACAGTAAAAGTAGATCGGTAGAAGGGTGAATCATAATACTGTTCCTATTGATTAAACAGGTGGTGGCCTTACAGTATAACAGAGGGACAACAGGAGTTCCAACTAATTTCGCCATTTATTCCCGGCTTTGTCAAAGATATATACAGCAAGACAATCGACAATCGAACAGTGTAGCTCACTTTGCACGCTCGCCCAAAGAGTAAACCACAGGAGGTACACTGAACTAGGAGAGAGGCCTGATGAACCTCTTTAGTCCTCCAGAGAATAAGTCCCAAGAAGGGACAAGTGTCAGATTGTAGATTGACGAATAGAGTCCCCAAATATCAGCAGGACCTAAAAGATCTAATTGTTGGGAAAGACGGCCTTGTTAACGTCATCAAAGCTAACATCCAGGATATGGCGGGGTCTTCGAAACCTGAGGGGACCCTTAACAACGAGTGGGTGGTCCAGGATACCAGAAACCAGGGTGCTTTCATGATTCTCCATCTTGGGTAGCTTGTTCTTCATAAGAGTCTGGACAAAGGTGCCTATGTGGTTTATCCTCAAATCCTCATAGATAGAGTGGTTGTTGGCAACTCTTCTGTCAAGTTGGGTAATGGACCGGAGAGTAACATTTTGGAGATCCTTCCACCAAGATTTGCAAATAGAAGCCCAAGTAGGCAATCCATGAAGTAAAATAGTACGAATCACAATCTTGCATATCAAGAATTTGTTATCCACACCAAGAGCGCTGTTTCGCTCCAGAAGTGCAATCAAACTGAACCTCGCTTTCTTTGCTTTGTTGAGCGCGTATTGGACTTGATCGTTCCAATTTAGTTTAGAGTCGATCATGACACCAAGATATTTGTAGCTTTTAACCCACTCAAGTTTCTTGCCAAATAAGAAGAGGGGCGTTGGAGGGTTTTTGCATTTGCGAGTGATAAACATGACCTTGCACTTTTTGATATTCAGCTTTAATCGCCACTTAGTGAACCAACTCTCGCACTGATGTAAAGCTTTTTGGAGTCAAGTGATGACATGTGCTGGGTTTCGTGCCCAGGTCATGGTGGACCCGTCGTCAGCAAATAAGTAAAAGATTACACTTTGCAAACTTGGGAAAGTCATGGATAAAGAAGTTGAATAAGGCTGGCCCCAAGACAGAGCCTTGGGGTACACAAGCATTAACATCGCAGGGTTCAGACAAGCAGTCCCCAACCTTAACACGAAAAGTCCTCTTTGACAGGAAAGAGCGAACCAGAGCAATTAGATCGTCAGGGAACCCGTAGGTAATCATTTTGTAAATGAGCCCATCATGCCAGACTTGGTCCGAGGCCTTTTGGACATCGAGGTAAACGAGACCAACAAACATAGAGAGGTTGAGAGGACCGTTTAAATCAGCAACGAGCCTCCATAACTGAAGCTGACAAGAGTCGCCTGGGCGGAGGCCAAATTGCTCACTACGAATGAGTTTGTTTGCCTCGCAGTACTCGTTAAATCTCTTGAGTATAGTGCGCTCAAAGACCTTGGAAAGCATGGGCAACAAGCTAATGGGCCTATAACTTGTGGGAAGAGCAGGATCTAGTCCAGGTTTAGGAATGGTGATGAAAACTGAGTCCTTCCAGGCACTAGGGAAATGGCCGCTAAGCCAGCAGTCATTCATGACCTTGGTGATGATGCAGATAACACTGGGAGGCTAATTCTTGAGAACACTGTTGGTAATGGTGTCGATGCCGGCTGCCTTTTTGCTTTTCAGGCGCTTAATGATGTCTAATATCTCAGAGGTGCCAATGACATCGGGAGAGCCAAGAGCGCGCTGTGTGGACATAACTATCACACACGTCTTTGACCTCACGAGTAATATTGACCAGATAATCCTCTTTGGGCGTAGAGAATTGGCTCTTCAGTGAATCGGCGATAATTTGAAATTGGCTCTTTGTCCTGGTCATTGCTAACGAAATCGCCACCCTCTGTAAGCAAAGGAGGGAGAACAATAGTCCTGTTGCTTTTAAGGGCCCTGACCATACTCCAGAGAAAATTATCCTGCACGGACAGACTTTTAATTTTGTCGTTCCATCTTTGATTCCTTAAATCCATAATCTGCTCACTTACCTTGCAGGATAACCCGTTGCACTTCGTCTTAAAGAGAAGAAACGTGGTGCGCTGCCAAATTTTTCTGAAGATGTTTTTTTCGTGGATGAGTTGCCTGATGGAGGGAGGAAGTTCCAGATAGTCTGGCCGCTTGCAATTCACTGGAGTAGCACTTGCATTTGTAGCCATCTTGATGGAGTGAGTGATTTTCTTGATATTTTCGTCAATGTCACTGCGGGTGACGTGATCCTGATAGGGAATGTTACTGTCGTTCATAAGTTCTCTAAAAAATTTCCAGTCCTGTATACAGCGAGACAATCGAACAGTGAAGTGTGCATTTGTTAGGATGGGACGAAAGCATCGCTTTCACAAAGCTCATCCAACCAGAATAAACTCCAAATGAAATACACTGAGGTAGACAAGAAGCCTAACCAACTCAAGCGGTCTTCCATATTATACATAAAAGAAAATAAGATTGACGAATATCAGAAACAAAATACAAACGAAATAAAAAACACAAGGAGAAAGAAGACTATCACATCTTCCAGTAGTCCGGGAAAGAGACGTTGTTAATATCTTCAAAATTGACGTCAAGAACTTGCCTCGGTTTACGATACTTCGTATGCCAGTTCATATTCATTGAGTTCTTCAGAATCCCTTTCACAAGCTTATTTTCGTGAGTCTTCATCTTCTGTATCATAACCAAAAGGAGATCCTGTATAAACTTTCCGACATGGGCCATGTTTAAATCCATGTGGATGGGTTGGTTTTTCACCGTCCTTCTGTCCAGCTGGGCAATGGTCCTCAGGGTAACATTCTGGAATGACTGTAGTTCACTCCATCTGGTTTTACAGATAGTCGCCCACGCAGGCATGCCATAGAGGAGTATGGTCCGGATAATCGATTTGTACAGAAGTAGCTTGTTGTCAATGCTGAGGGCGCTGTTGCGACCCATGAGAGCTATGATACTGTACTTAGCCCTCTTCGCTTTGTTCAGAGCATAGGACATATGCTGGTTCCATGAGAGTCTTGAGTCAATGATAACTCCTAGATACATATAGTTGTCCACCCAGTCCAGTTTCTTATTGAACAGAACAAGAGAATCTGGGGGATGCTTGAGCTTCCTATTGAGGTACAAAGCCTTGCACTTTCCGACGTTAAGGTTCAACTTCCAACAGTTAAACCAGTCTTCAAACTGCTTCAAGGCGCACTGCAGCCGAGTGATAACGTGAGTCGGCTGGTGTGCCCATGTCAAAATGGCAGTATCATCTGCATAAAAATACAGATTACAATTATCGGGTTTCGGGAAATCATGTACAAAGTAATTAAATATCACAGGCTCGAGGACAGAACCCTGAGGGTGTGGACAGGCCCGAGGACAGAACCCGGCGTCTACAACACGGGGTGTGGAAAGATTTTCTCCAACTTTGTCTTGATTGGATCTGCCGTCAAGAAAGGATTTCACCATCAAAATCAAATCGGCAGGGAACCCGTCTCTGATCATTTTGTAGACAAGGCCCTCATGCCACACTTGGTCAAACGCTTTACTGACATCGAGAAATAACACCCCACAGTACCTGGATAGGTTCAGAGGGGTGCTCAGGTCTTCAACGAGCCTCCATATCTGCATCGGGCAAGAGTGGGCAGCACGAAATCCAAACTGCCTCTCCCGAAAAAGGTCATTTGCTAGACAGTGGTCTTGGAATCTGACGAGGATCGTTCTCTCTAGACATCCAGGGTAGCAAGCTAATAGTTCGGTAGCTCGTGGGAATTGCAGGAATTTTCCCCTGCTTGGGGATACTCAACACAATAGATTTCTTCCAAGCCACAGGGAAGTAAGAAAATTTCCAGCAATCGCTAATGATATTGGTGAGAAAGTCAATAAATTTCTTTGGGAGATTCATAAGGGCGTTATTACTCACCTTGTCTCTTCTTGGTGCCTTCTTCTTTTTCAGTTTAATTATGATGGTGGCGATCTCTCCAGCCTCGATGCTGTTCTTCGTTAAGCGCTGTGGGACTTCATCAACGTTGACAATACCTTCTTCCACACGCCGAGACATGATTTCGCTCTCGGACTTATCGTTGGTAGGAGTAACAAACTGCATTTCCAGTGAATCTGCAATGACTTTGGCCTTATTCTGATCAGTTTTCACATAGTCACCTTGTGGTGTACGGAGTGGAGGAAGCGCAACACTCTTCTTCTTCTGTAAAGCTCTGACCATATTCTAAATTGAATTGTCGCGAGCCGACAAGCTTTTGAGTTTTTCATTCCATCTAGCGTCGAGAAGCTCTTTTATCTCCTCTTGAACTCTTCTCCAAGGTTCTTGGTTTTGAGCCAAGGTTCACGATAGCGTTGCCAAAGTCTACGGGTCCTGTTTCTTTCAGCAATTAGGCGTTGGATTCCAGGAGCGAGTTGGATACGATGAGAAGGTTTATTCTCTGATGGATACTTACTAGCTTCTATAACACTGTTAATACGTCTGGTGATGTTATCAAAAAGTTGATCGATTTCCACTGTACAATCAGCAAGGTCGGGGTATACAGCAAGACAATCGACAATCGAACAGTGAAGTGTACATTTGTTAGGATGGGACGAAAGCAGCGCTTTCACAAAGCTCATCCAACCAGAATAAACTCCAAATGCAATACACTGAGGTAGTCAAGAAGCCTAACCAACCCAAGCGGCCTTACATATTATACAAAAAAGAAAATAAGATTGACGATTGTCAGAAACAAAAAAACAAACGAAATAAAAAAAAATACAAGGAGAAATAAGATTATCACATCTTCCAGTAGTCTGGGAAAGAGACGTTGCTAATATCTTTAAAATTGATGTCAAGAATGTGCCTCGTCCTAATTGCTTATACATACCTGGTAAGTCGTTGATGTTGAGGCCTTTATCTTCCGGCGTAGACACAGCAGCAGCATAGGATTTGCCTACTGTCACTTTAGAACTAGGCATCCTTTGAACCTAGTGGTATTTTGGACATTTCGTGTAACTTGAAGTGTGCTGTCCACCACATCTGATGCACTTTGAGGGGTCTTGTCCTTTGATCTTGGGGCAATCTCTTGACTGGTGCCCCTCAGCACATTTATTACAACGAGGATCTTCCGTGCAGCCCATGGATACGTGTCCGAAGCGCAGGCAGTTGTAGCACTGTAGTGGCTTCTTGTTCCCTCGAAAGGCCTCAACTGTTACTGCAAGCGGCCCAATACGTGTTATGTTTTTCAAATGCCAGGGACCCAGCAAGAGGCATGAAAGCCTTTATATACAGAACAGTAGTACAAATTATGCAAATACATGAACCAATAGGATACAAAAGAATTAAAGAGGAAATAATTGCCAGTAGGTTAAATAGAATAAGCACAGACTTTTGAATTATAATGGCCAATAGAATAAAAAGAGTTCAAACGCTAATTTTATAAATTATACAAGA
This sequence comes from Rhysida immarginata, assembly GCA_023313115.1. NCBI lineage: Eukaryota > Metazoa > Arthropoda > Chilopoda > Scolopendromorpha > Scolopendridae > Rhysida > Rhysida immarginata. The sequence goes on from JAHWFO010105039.1 coordinate 494,997, forward strand.
AGAAAATATAGAAAGGGATGGTGCGCGTTTTGGCGGACCGAAAAGAGAATTTATCCGGTTGTCTGAGGACAAGAGGATTTACAGAAAATAAAATAAACAGGCAAGAAATAACAAAATGCAAAAGAAAACATAAACCATAATAAAGAAACCGAGAAAAAAGAATCATGATAGATCAGATAAAGAGTTAAGTATTGCATACACATTAAAGTCTGTTTGACAATTGAGAAGCAGGTGGGGGAGGACTTCTTGGCCTTGAATATTTCGATCGCTTCGAGGGTAACAGTTTTTTCTCGTTATATTGCAGATATGTAAGACAGACATAACATCTTCTTGTGTCTTTAAAGCGTGTCCGGAATCTTCGAGGTGGTTTGCATAGTGGGAAATACGATCTCGTTTTCTATACGAGTCAATGTGTTCTTTGAATCGTACTGCAAAATTGCGGGTCGATAATCCTAAGTTCTTAACCTGTGCAAGAAGCTAGACGACCTCCGACGCCCGTCTCCAATAAGCCCCCGTCCTCCTGAAGGTAATTTTGTCTTCCACGCTAATGTCGTGAATTTAACTTCAATCCAGCTGTCTGACAACGAGCAGCGACTCCTTGACAAATGCCTCAAACATGTTGTCTATAAGAAGCCAACACAATCCGATTTACACGATGTCATCACAGATGCTGAACATGTCATCAGTCTACTCCCCCAGACCGACCGTCCTCCTGAGCGAGCCATCGCCGGACATCTCATACACAAATCTTTCATAGAAGCGTCCGCATCTAGACAATCCCGTGAACTTCTCACCGATGCTGCTGCCTCCACCACCTTGAAAACCAAGTTAGGAGACTCCGACGCCCTCGTCGTCAAGGCTGATAAAGGTAACGTGTCGGTTATCATTTACCGTTCTACTTATATAGATAAAGTCAATGATTTCATCGCCGCAAACAATTTTGTTATCCTTCCTTCCGACCCACCTCTTAGTATCACAAATCCATTATTTCCGTCGTCAACAAATCCCCACGCTTCAGATACCTCCGACGCCTCATCCCACCTAACCCTCACCCACCCAACGTTAACGCCCTAATCAAGATCCATAAACCTAACATGCCTATACGCCCCGTCGTTAACTATTCCCCAGCTCCTGCCCACCTCGTTGCCAAATCCCTTTCTACCTTCCTCTTTAACCTGAAAATCCTCCCTAATACTTACAATGTATGCAATTCCCTAACCCTTACTGAGTCCCTTTCTTCCATCCACACTGATGAGCATCTCTCCCTTATGTCCCTTGACATCACCAACTTATACACTAACACCCCTGTCACTACCACTCTTTCTATCCTACAGCGTCTGTTACTTGCTGCGTCTTTCCCTAAACCCGATACTATTGACCTACTAGCAATCCTCTCTGTAATTTCTTCGCAGAACTATTTCTCCTTTAAAAACTCCTACTATTCCCAACCCACAGGGCTAGGAATGGGATTCATACTCAGCAGTTTTCTGTCTGAGGTATTCCTACAGCACCTGGAATTAACATACGTTACCCCCCTCCTTAATAATCCCTCTGTCATCGCGTATTTCCGATATGTCGATGACATCCTCATCCTCTTTGACTCCCGATCCACTACCCCCACTAATATTGTTAACACTTTTAACTCCTTTTCCCCACATATCCAATTTACTTTTGACCAGATAAAAGGCGAGGGAAAAGAGAGGATCAGCAGATGGTAGTTAATTCTCTTTCGATTAGGAACGATTGTGGCCGACCAAACCTGATGAGATGCCCGGGCAAAATTCAGAGGAAAGGTTATGAGTCGCAGAGGCACGAAGGACCAACAGCAAGTAACATTAGTAGTGATAAGGACATTAATTATAATTCTTGCTTTGTTAAAAGAAGTCGCCGCGCCGAGCCACAGCTGTCAGACGAAAGAGGCTGCCGCTGCCGCCGTTTCAGCACCTTTCCCGGCATCGAGCTACAACGAAGCCAATCAAGACAGGTATTCGTTCCAAAGGAAGGAGGACGCTCAACCAAGCCGGACAACCGACCCACGCCAGCCACGATGGCCCGGAGACCTCGTCGCCCATGAAAAGAAAGAGCTCGCGCTCACATGGCAGTCGAGTCATTGGTCGGAGTCAAGGAGGAATTCACAAAGGAGAGCGTGTTTCGTCGGCAAATTACTATCATCGTAAGCCCAGTAAAAATAATAATATATGCACAGTCTTAAATGAACTCGTTACAGATGGACTTGGACTAATTAATCAGAGGGACGTGATTATTGAAGAGTGTCAGCCCGAGCAAATACCCGACGCCGACGTTTGTAGCTCAACTTCCACGTACGGCTTAAAGTTGGAGATTAGCAACATAGCCGCCGTTCATGACCGAACGAGGGACGAGACCGACACGCCCCCGACATTGGAGAGTCACGTGCAGGACGACGTGACCGCGGAAAATTCATCTACCCGAACGATATCACGACAGCAAGGACCGGAGTCCTTGTGTTTCACTCACCCTTTAGTAATCCCGAGGAGTATTGGATACTGCAAGACAGCGTTTGTGTCAACAACTCCAGCCGGCTATCTCGCGGGGCGCCCTGCAGATTGTCCGTGCTCGGACATCAACACCGCGTTGTCTGGTACTGTGCGAAATTAAAATAGATGATAAGATATGGTGTTAACTTTAAGCGAGTTAAGAGCTTTTGACTTTTACTAATCCGTATTTTATTCTCGACAGCTCAATCTCCTCGGTCGACAAACCTGTATAGGTCGCCGCTCTCAGAAGTTGCGGCGCCCATCACAGCTCAGGCGTTTTACTTCTCAGAAGATCCTGACAACTCGGAACCAGCAAGCAGCAAGGTCACTGAAGATATCGAACATATGCTGATCAGTGACACTCGATGCAAAAAGTTGGCGGTATCCAGAAATGTACGGGTTCCCTCATATGAAGATGCCCTGGACTGATTAAATCTTTATTCAAATATTTCATGATTAGTTAGCAAACTCTGCTAATTCTTGTAACTAAATTAAATTCTGATAATTAAATTATACTTCACATTACCTCCTTGTTTCCACTCTGTTCGTAAGTTAAAAATACACGACATTAATGCAGCACATTCAAAAAATAGATAGTGTAAATTTATTAATTATTGGGAGCAATGACAATGCAGTGGAAGATGAAAAGAGTGCGTCTACTGTGGATAATGGCATAATGAAATCCAGGCACCTCTTTCCACAACGATTACATTAATCGATTATTCGTTGTGGGCAAGAAGTTCTCGGTTTTCATTAATACAGGGGGAGTCAAAATGATGGACCCAAATTCAGAAGTTTACTCTGTAAAATCTAATGAACTTATGGTATTTTGAGACATATTGCTACGAAAGGTAAAAGTTCAAAGTTTACTTCAAACATCACATCACAGGTGTTCTATGTGAGCGCCTTGGATAACCCGACACACATCAAGTCGATAGTCTATCCCCTGCCAAACCTTTCGTAGCATGTCGCGGTCAATATCAGCAATGGCTGCAATGTTGCGGGCACGCAGGTCTTCCAAAGTTGTTAGCAGTGGAGGTACGTACACATGATCCTTTACAAATTCCCACAGGAAGAAATCACATGGGGTCAAGTCAGGGAAACGAGGTGACCAACGAATGAGACGCAGATGTATCCAACATTGTTCCAATGCCCCATTGTGATACTAAACTGTGAAAGTTAACCTTTCGAACATTAGAATACGTTCATTAGACATCACAGAATAAATGTCTGAAATAGGATCCATCATTTTGACTTACCCTATATATCCACCGCCCTTGTTCGAAATTTTGTGTATCATTCTTAGAAATAAATATCCAATGAAAAACATTGAATAATGAATAATAAATTTTAAGGTTGATTTTTCATTGCCTTATTTTTGGAATCATGTTAAATGAAAATTTCAAAACAGTAATACAGTTTTATGAAATTGAAATCTGATCTTATTATCTTTTGTTATTTGGGTAATGTTAACGAATGTACGTTCATCGTAAAAAAATGCACATTCTCTAAAAAAATTAGGATAATTTTATCTTTAAAAAGACTCTTCTTTGTTTGAAGTGACAGATTGTTTGATTTCTTCTGTGGGTAGCAATCATTATTTCGTTTAAAAAGCACTCACGTGCGCTTTCTTTTCCCTGAAATTGCAAGTTATTGAATTAGATCCAAAATTCTTTAATGATCATTATTCGCTTTTATTTAATGCTGATTGGATAGTTCTGGCAGTGGAGCTGTCTTCTTCCCACGCCTTAATTGCATTGCTCTGACGAAAGAAAAGACAAACAGAAAACACTTCACGTTTGCAATTTCTTACGAACTTAACATGATTCACCCCCCACCCTTTTTTCTATATTACATGAAAAACAAAGCACCCGATAAATTGAAGACAATCACCAGCAATTTAATGTGAGTGCCATTGAAAATTAGTGTCTCGTAATAAATATTCTTTTATACCGTTATTTTCTCACGAGTGAAGTACTTGTTTTTCGTATAAGAGCCCAAGAACACATCTTTTTTTCACCACAGTTAAAAACCAACTGCACTATTATATGGCACCGAGAGAATGCCTGTATGTGTGAAAAATGCTATTGGCCGGCAACGGAATTTTCATCAGCTCCGTTTTTTTTTCTATGTATATTTGAAAACGCCTTAGAAATTTTCAATGCCAAGCTAAGGACGTATCTTTTGAGCACTTGCATCCGGAGGACATCCACTACGGGGATCGTTTTTGTTAAGACTTTCGTTGTTTTCAAAATTCTCTATACCAGTTTGTGACACATGGGAAAAAAAATACTGGAAAGTTTCTCGGAATGTTGCATAACACTCATGTGGATTTACGCTCTTTTTTATAGTCGTAGAAAATTATGATACTCCACGTCTCTCTTGAAATCTCGATTATGAATTGCTTCTATGATCCAACAACGCTCATTTCGAGCTAGGTTTAATTAAGACGAATATCTGCATGACCAAGGAATTCGACAGAGGTCATGTAAAGAATATCTGCACGTGTATGGTTATAAATATTACCGTATTTCATATTACCGATAATATCGAAAAGGTAAATCTCCATCACCAGCATTACCGATAAACACCGATAATAAACAAGAATGATTTTACCTCCAAAGCGGATAAAGGGAGCACATTTTCGTGTTATAGCATCGTACATGGATATATTGAATTAATCAACATTTTAAAACACTTGAGAGTAAGTAAATAAATATGAAAACTAAATTGTAAATTACTGTTTAAATAAGCTAATGTATTAAGAGAATTTAAACTTATAAACTTGAAGAACTGAAAGGTAAATGGACAGTTAAACGTTTTTCCTCATACATTTAAAAAAATAAAAGTTCTGTAATTTGTAAGAATTCCCACATAATGTTAAACGAAGTGAGCCTCAATTGCTGAAGCGTTGTGTGTAAGCATATATTATTTTTTCATATTAAATTACTAAAGTGTTTCTACTTTATCATCTACTATTGAAGCAAGCGATTAACTACTATTAATTAGCAATATCTATAACAGTAATGAGTTTTAGATACCATTAAGCCTAACAACATTATGTTCTTGATTCAAATAAGTTATGGATAACAATAGATCTAATAACTCGTAAGGAGTTGGTTGACATATTACATGCCATATCTTAGCATTGAATGGCATCATATGGCACCATTAGGGCACGTGCTACTACACAAATAACCCTTTTCATTATTTATTCGTTATATTCACTCATGACACGTTGTTACGAGTTGTTTGGTATATTATATGCCATATCTTTGCATTGAAAGTTCAAATGGTACCATATAGTATCAAATAGCACCATTAGGGCACGGGCTTCTAAACCAATAACCATTAACATTATTTACTCGTTATATTCACTCATGGCACTTTGTTACGAGTTATTTGAAATATTTTTTCAAACAAATTATTGCATTCGATTCCTGAATATCTTTGTTATATTACATCCAAGAAACAATTTTCTGATTATGCATCTGTGAGTGCCATCAACGGTCTGAAATGGACCTTTCACGAGAGCATATTCCAGCAACAATCTTCTACGAGTATTCTGGAAAGATCAGTGCTGCGCAATGTCACCGAAACATTTGCCAACGTTTAGGTGATGGCACTGTTAGTTTACGTACAATAGAAGAACGGTATCGCCGGTTCAGACGCGGAGATACCACTCTTCAAGATGCACCTCTCTGGTCGGCCAATCATGATTTTAGATGGTGATCTACGCCAAGCAATTGATGAAGATCACAATGTAACAACGAGGGAACTCGCAGAACAGTTCAAGGTTCACTTTTCAACCATTGCCCGGCATCTGTATGAGCTGATCTGTCATTCAAGTTCAATCGTTTTTGTTTTGGAATGAAAGTCCGGAAAAAACTTTTGCAACAACCTGATACTAAACACTTCACACTATCAATATTTATGCGTTATATTCATTCATGGGACATCCTTGCACGTACACGTGCCATTAGACCAAATATCTGCTATCACTAGTTACTCTTATATATTCGTTAATGATATGCTGTGACAATTTGTTTGATATATTAAATGCCATATTTTGTTATAGGAAATGTTTAAGAGGGTATCATAATGGTACCATTAAAGCACATGACATTAGAGCACGTACCTATTCCGGCTATCTCACGTTCGTACTTGTTCTTACTCTGTCCAATATTAATGGACTGGTGAAAACCGACTGTGAAAAAGTTAATTCGTTTTCAAGTAATCGTAATAAATACTAAGCTTCCTAGGAATAAACAAGAATGATTTTACCGCCAAAGCGGATAAAGGGTTCACATTTTCTATTTATAGCATCGTACATGGATATATAGAATTAACCAACATTTTAAAACACTTGAGAGTAAATAAATAAATATGAAAACTAAATTGTAAATTACTATTTAAATAGGCTAACGTATAGAGAGAATTTAAAAGAATAAACTTGAAGAATGAAAGGTAAATGGAGAGTGAAGTTATTCCTCATACACTTAAAAAAATAAAAGTTCTTTAATTTGTAAGAATTCTTACATAATGTTAAACGAAGTGAGCCTCACTTGCTGAAGCGTTATGTGTAAGCATCTATTAGATTTTCATATTAAATTACTAAACTCTTATTGAAGCAAGCGATTAACTACTAATAAATTAATTAGTAATGAGTTTTAAATACCATTAAGCCTAAGAGTACTATACTCTTGATTCAAATAAGCTATGGATAACAAAAGATCTAATAACGCGTAAGGAGTTGGTTGATATATTACACGCCATATCTTAGCATTAAAAGTTCTATAAATTCTGTATTGTACCATTAGGGCACGTGCTACAAAACCAATTGCCACTATCATTATTTACTCGTGATAGTCACTCATGGTACGTTGTTACGAGTCGTTTGATATATTACATGCCATATCTTAGCATTGAAAGTTCCAAGGTTACCATATGGTACCATAGGGCACCATTAGGGCACGTGCTACTAAACCAATAACTATTATCATTATTTACACGTGATATTCACTCATGACACGTTATTACGAGTCGTTTGATCTATTACATGCCATATCTTAGCATTGAAATTACCAATTGTACCATATGGTTCCATAGGGCACCATTAGGGCACGTGCTAGTAAACCAATAACCATTATCATTATTTTCTCGTGATATTCACTCATTACATGTTGTTACGAGTCGTTTGATATATTACATGCCATGTGTTAGAATTGAAACTTCCAATGGTACCATATCATGCCATAGGGCACCATTAGGGCACGTGCTTCTAAACCAATAACCATTATCATTATTTTCTCGTGATATTCACTCATGGCACCTTGTTATGAGTCGTTTGATATATTACATGTCATATCTTAGCATTGAAAGTTCCAATGGTACCATATGGTTTCATAGGGCACCATTAGGGCACTTGCTACTAAACCAAAAACAATTATCATTATTTTCTCATGATATTCACACATTACATGTTGTTACGAGTCGTTTGATATATTACATGCCATATCTTAGCATTGAAAGTTCCAATGGTTTCATAGGGCACCATTAGGGCACGTGCTACTAAACCAATACCAATTATCATTATTTTCTCATGATATTCACTCATTACATGTTGTTACGAGTCGTTTGATATATTACATGCCATGTGTTAGAATTGAAACTTCCAAGGTTACCATATGGTATCATAGGGCACCATTAGGGCACGTGCTACTAAACCAATAACCATTATCATTATTTTCTCGTGATATTCAGTCATGGCACCTTGTTACGAGTCGTTTGATATATTACATGCCATATCTTAGCATTGAA
>JAHWFO010105039.1:516848-531049 GCA_023313115.1 Rhysida immarginata
AAATCCGCCGGGAAAACACCTCTTGCCATAGTACATGTGAATGGATCTCTCTCGAGAGCCCTCCATAGCTCTTGCGTATCCATCGACCTTAATTTGTGAAATCGAAGCTCACGGTTCTGTCTTTATTGATTTCCAAGAGATTCTGATATTGACAATAAGCAATCAGATTCACCGAATTTGCTAAAGGTTCGAAAAACTGAACTTCAACGCTTAACGTACCGTTACGTATAAGGTTATATCTATCTGTATAATAATTCCTGTCCCCTGAAAGATCAAAGGCCAGAAACGTGTAACCAGATCCGTAATCGAACTGACTGATGTCAACATCTCTGTCTTCTTTCCAAATCCCAAGTGCTTTCATGGAATGAACAAACTCTCTCAAGTATGACCCAGAGGAAAAATTCGGTGTCAGAGGGTTTAGAGGAATTGCATGAGTATCCAATGAGAGGGAGAAGAAAGATAGATTGAAATGTTGAAAGTTGAATGGATTCGAAGTAAAAGAACCATTCTGGGCTTCACTCGATGTAAATGCAAAAATCAATCGGGTGGGAATCTGACCCGTAATTAAGTTCTGTATGACGTGATTTCTAGTTCCCGTAGCAATACTCACGGACCTCATTTCAACCCACCCGATAGGGTAAAACGCGTTAGTGGTTTGCAGAGTCTTTGCATGCGCTAATAGCGTGGCTGTGTTAACTTTAACTCTCTCGACATTCAGCGTTGCTTTTCGGATTGTAATCTGATAATTTGGGTTAGCTACATCAGACATCAGAGCAAAGGAGGGTTTACTTCTGTAAAGTCTCAGACGAAAATCCGTAGAGTTTAGTAGCAATCGACCCTGCCGAAAGATGTCTAAATGGAGCGGGCCTTCCATGTAGTAAACGCCGTTTCGTGCGAGTCTTTTACGTAACTTAAACCCATTGTTTGCATCGCCAGCATTGTCCATTTTACCGCTCGTGTCTTTACAATACCCTGCTGTTGTGAGTTGACTTTGTTTAGAATTCTGCCCATAGTTCAAAAGAGTTTCAAAATAAGCTCTGTACGGATATAAGTTATTACTATGACTAACTAACGTATCACCTAGATAGCAATCGACTTGTGAGAATAGCGAATGTAAGAAGAGGTTCACAGGTCCTGTTTTATCACCAGCTGGTAACGGTCCATCCCCTTTGTTGATAACGACTTCTAAGTTTAATGTAGATTGATCGAGATCCGTGTAAAAATCTGCCAAACCAGGTACGTAGAATTCAATAGGCCCGTCTTGGCTGATGATGGCTGTTGGCTGGTACCCCGTGACGTGTCGCTTTTCCTGTTGGCCACTCGTGTGAGGTATAGAAAAAATGTCGAGATCGCTGTTGAGACATTCAGCGCTCAGCTGGTGTATCATTGATGCCATGATTACGTATGTATTAGGCGAAAACCGATGATAAAGGACGTATGTTTAAAATCGGATTAGAACGTAGTTTTGTCGGTGTTTTTGTCGACTTCTTCTGTTTCTTCCTCTTCTTCTTCTGTTTCTTCTGCACGTTTTTCAGCTTTTTTGAACGCTGCACTCGACTTCTTTGTCTGTATTCACTCTTTAGAAAGGTCTCCACACTGTTGCCTCTGGGTCTTTTTACATGTGAATGAGTTGGAAATGCCGAATTTCGTCTTTTAACGCGACCTCTACCTCTCTGAACTCTAGCACCCATTTCCTGCAGGGCATTACCTCCAGCTTCTTTCATTCGTAATGACAACGACTGTTTAAAATTTTGACCATGTATCATATCATTAAAAACGGAGACACCGCCCTTTAGGGCATGCCGACCGAGAATCTTGCCCACGGATTTGAGTAAAGGTGTTGCCAAGCGAAACAGATTTGAAAATACTGAACCAATCCCATTGCCTCTCTGGTAAACCGACCCTCTAAACACAGGTAAACCATTCCCTCTCTGGTTTAAAAAGTAACGCGATATTACTTCTTGGCTCGGCTGATAGGGGATATGCATCTTGAAGTAATCGAGGAGGAGAGAAAAAAGAAATCAACCTCGCACTACAGTTGTTTCTTACGAAAATGTAATTTCACTATGGTTTTACCTGTTAAAAACGCGAGTAAATCACCGTCGTCGGAATGAACCGCGATTTCAATCGTGTCAATGACGTTTTTACTTAAGGGAAAGTAGTCGGGTGAATGAAAAGTCTGATAAATCACTTCTCGTCTGGCATGTGAAACGGGTATGATTCGTAGGAGCGGAGCGAATGTGTTACCCACGACCTGCGGCTGTATGATGTCTGTATACAGATAATAACCATGTATGCCACGTGTAAGATCTATTGGGATTGAACCCTCACCGATAACGAGTTCTAGGTCGGCAAGTTCAGCTTGTAAACCCAATGTGTAACATAAACCCTCGCTAAAACTAATATAGCGGCCTTCTGTGCATTTGAAATGAAAACATTTGTTAGGTGTGAGATTGATTTTGTAAAAAGCCTGTTCTTTCAATGGAATCAACTTAACGAGCGCCTCGACGACATCGCTACGACTATCATAATACCCTTCGGGAATTTTTAAGATGCACTGTACTGGAGTGTCAGGTGGATCAAAAACAACACAGATGATAAATCCGTCCTTTGTGTCGTTTAAGGGCAGAGTAACAGGCGTTTTCAATTTCTTGTTCAGAAACCTACCAGGTATAAACCCAATGTTGACATCTACTGGGAATTCGATGAACTGTGTTGAGGACCCCGTAAACAATACAAGATCATTAACAACCTTTGTCTCGACGCCCGCCTTTCTAAAACTATCTTTTAGAAAATCAATTGCGGCTACCCTATTTTGCAGTTTGGTACTCTTAAATTCAACAATTTTTTGATATAGAGGTGCCGACTTGGGATACCTTAACGTAACAGAAAAATCGGACACCCACTTAAACGGCCGGTTGTAATCCGGAGTTAGAGAGAAACGGTCCTCGTAGAAAATGTTTGGCAAAACATTGAACAACTTACAGAATTCGGGCGTGTTAAAGCGAATCCCGACATTCAGAGGCAAACTCATGATGACGTTTTGGTCTAAAGAAGGGTTATGGTAAATGAGAACATCTTTCAAATAGGCTTGTAACACCAATTCAACTTCGATTAGGAAAGACTGGAATGTCGGAATTCTTACTGGTGAAACAATGCTGAAATCGATTTGTTCATCTATGTGATCAGCCTTGATACCTATTTCGAAAGCGTTGTTTACCGTCGTAATGTTCTTGAAGAGAGCTGGGAAATGTGTTTCCGATAAACCAACCTCCGATCGCCCTTGGAAACGTAGCGTCCTCGGCAGTCTTGTGATAAAATGAGCTGTTGTATTGGAATGAATTTGTTCGCCCGTAGGTGTGTTTGATGGTAGCGTAACATAAAAATCCGTGTCTTCATACATGATGGCTGTACTCGGGCCCAACTGTTGTCAATCGCCTCTTGTCAAGCATTTAAAAGATCTATCTCTCGTACCCAGCTGTTCATGCTGGCCGGGTAACCTTGCCATTTCACAAAAGCTTCGCGAACACCACGCCTCGTGCACCAGCGAATAATCTGTTCAATGTTAAAAACTTCAGGTTTTTTCACCTTTTGTAACTCCTGATCGTAGAATACACCTGAGATCTCGTCGCCATCGTAATCTTTAATTTTATACACAACAGGTTTTCTATAAATGATTTTTGAAACCTCAAACACCTCCTCTGTCCAGTTTGGAAGATAGCCTTTATCAAATATGTTTTTCCCTTTCGAAATACGTACGTAATCACCGACTTGCAACCTTGGCTTTGTTTGTGGTGCTGCTGTATAATAACTCTGTTGTTTCAACCCAAGAGCAGGGGCATTTCGGTCATTGACATCAGCTGGGGCCATACCCAGGGCTCTGTGATTGCGGTGGTTGTAGCTTAACACGAGATCAGGTAAGACATCGATGTACCTGTGTTTGTTGGTAAATGTAAAAAACTTAAACATCCTCGTTTTTAACGTACGGTTGAATCGTTCGACCGTAACGGCTTTCAAATCTGATTCTGTGGTGAAGAAATCGACGTCGAGTGCTTTAAAATAATCTTGAACGTGCTTGTTTAAAAATTCCTTCCCTTTATCGCTGTTCACTTTTACAGGAACACTGCTGAGTGTGAAAATTTTTTGAAAGGCTTTCTGAAGTTCAAGTCCCCTCTTCGTTTTTAGAGGAATGACCCACGCATAGCGCGAGAAAACGTCGATGCAGGTAAGTAGAAATTTATAACCATCGTTCTGTTTTGACAGACTGGTCAGATCAACCAAGTCCACTTGAAATTGCTCAAATGGCGCATATACACGCATGCGATTACGTGGGTAATGATGACGCACCGGTTTACGTAGCGTATAAGTTCTCACACCCCTTAACCATTCACGTGTCTCTTTTTCAGAATGATTTGTTTGTTTAGCTAAACCTTTCACACCACCAAAACAAGCAGCATTAGCGGGGTTAGAAAATGCATCATCCATGACCAAAATTTAAATTAAGTTATGTAAAGAACACATCTGTATTTATTTGAAACAGCAGTCGTAGAAGAAACTGTAAAAGAGTTTGGAAAAAATTTGGTTACCCGAGAAACAATAGTGAATTAGTAATTAAGTAATCCGTGGAGGGGCCAGTACTCAACCCCTTAGCCGAAATCAATGGTATTTAAGCGAATCGACTGGTGTTCACTTGTAAGACAGAATCACCTAAGTGGATTTTGCTGAGAGCATCAGGACCCCTCTAATCTTCCACGCTGGTGATGGTGCTTAGCACCAGCACCAGGGGTATATCAGAGGATTATAAAATTAATTTTATTCCAGGCCCCACCCAAATAAAGGCCAACACCCAAATTAAAAGGCCAACGCCCAAATTAAAGGGCCAACCCCCAAATTAAAAGGCCAACACCCAATTAAAGGCCAACGCCCAATTAAAGACCCACACTTAAAAACAAGGGAGGTGAGGTGGTGGGTCACGTGAGGTGCAATCTGCACGCAGATTGGTTGAACGCCTGTGCAGGTAGGGGTTGGGGGGGGGGGTCACGTGATGCGAATACTGCACACTGATTGGTGGAAAACGAGGTTTAATTGGCCACGCCCACCTCATTAATATGCGACAATTTGGGGTACTTATCTACTTAGCTTAATGTTAAAGGTTCCCCATAACCTAAAGTGGCATGGGCACTGCTCATGTTTTTCTTATGCCTCCGGAGGTTGCGAAGAGGGGAAAAAAATATCTTGAATCGTTCACAATTAGTGTTGCCAATTTAGCAGGGATGTGTCCAATTTAAAAGCTCATTTCAATATTTTGTGCATTATACATTAATTTACGAAGTAGTATAATATGTTTATTTATTAATGAATGATTCTATACTCATTTATAAATGGAGAAGATAAAATAATAAATAAAAAGAATAAATAATAACAAGTTCACCAATGAATAATGATGAGAGTTTTTGAAGAAAATTGCAGACTTTTAAATGAATGGTAGATGGTTGATGTGCATTGTTTAATTTTCATTAAAAATGTCCAACAAAAGACAAGCGCATGGAAAAAAGGCTTAATTGGCAATACTGCACGCAAAAGATTATAACGATCAAAGTCTTCGATTGTTACGTCGTTGTGTTGACTCTGAGCCATGACGCTAGTACTCTGATCACGTGATCACATTGACTCGGAGCATGACTCCGAACGAATAAGTGAACGCACCCTAGATAAAGGCCTGAGTGCTGTTTTCAAAATGGCGGTGCTCGCAGGCAGACTTTGTGTGTAAAATAAGCTGAAATAAAAGAATTAGTTCATAAATTTGCTTTAATTTTCTTACAAAATCTAACCAAAATAATTAATATATTACAGGAACTAATTTTTGCAGATTTCTAAAACCATCATATATGGTTTCGAAATTTATTATAGAAAAGATGCCTTTTCTCTTCCTCCATAGATGGCTCTACTTTGAAAAAAATGAAACTATATTTATTTGCACGTATGTTGCCATTATTTTGACTGAAACAAAGCCATTTAAATAACAAGTTCAAAAACTTAGATTTCGTTAGAAGATTAAAGCAAATTTGTGAAATAATTCTTCTATTCCATCTTATTTCACACAGACAGTCCGCCTGCAAGCGCCGCCATTTTGAAAACAGCACTCAGGCCTTTATCTAGTGGGCTGTGGATGGACTCCGAATCCTATTGTGAACAGCGGCAAAAAGTGAAGCAATTGAGCCATGATAGTTCTGGGCAGGACTGAGCCACGGAGTAATTAGCTGTCTGGCTGCTTTGTTTTTGAAGATTTTGGGCCCGAGGAATAATTAATTCAAAACCATTCCACATAGTTAAACTGCGTACAACTGTACAAAGAAACAAGAAAAAGGATCAAGATCATTTTCCACAAGAATAAATCAAAAATACGTAACTGAAAGACAATCGAAACGAAATTGCAATTGAAACCATGATCGAAAAATTGCTTATAAAATATAATAAAATACTTCAAATACAAAGTAAACGAAAAGATAAACTTATCAGTCCGTGATCGGCGTGTGAAGGAATTATTAATCAGCTACTCTTGTGTTTAGCCATGTGTTTTGCATCATCTTCACTCACTTTCGGCCATGACAGTTCTGGGCAAGGAGTTTCCCAATTTGCTTCAATGTTACAACAATAGAATTCGGAGTCTGTCTTTAATATACGTCATTGGTCTAAGCAACAGGATGGAGTTTAGCTGAGAAACACAGTAAGCTGTTATGCTGTGTTGAAAACCACAGAATGGTTTCTTTTGTAATTAATATAATGCAAAGCATGGTTTCTATGCATTATAGTTAGTTCTTTGTTTTGTGAACACTACAAAAGTGTTGTGTATAAAAAGGTTGCCAGTTTTTGTAGTTTCTGTGCAATTGGACCTTTTTCTTGAGTAATATTGGTAAGGGTTGGTGATTCTAATTCTGTAGTCAGCCAACAGTTTGCATTGTAGATAGACTTGTTCGTATGTTTAATTAATTTGAACTATTTTCAAATTATTATTGTGGTGTTAAAATATGGAATTTTGCTTTGAATTATGTCATTCACTTCCAATAGTGTTTGTTAGCATTTTCACATCAGGCCTGTTCTGTGTAACCTTGAGAGCAGTTGATCTGGTGCTGAAGCTTATAGAAGTGCTATCATTTGGTCATAGTTAGTCTTAACTATACAACATTTTGGATAAAGGAGGCTTTGGCAAGCTCCTCAACGTTTAACAAAATGGATACAGGCTTTGGCAAGATTACCTGGAGTTAGGCTTCGTAAGCCTAGGGATGGCCTGTATTCAACCCAACCATAGATGGAATTTTTGGAAACCCATGGAATTGCTGAGCCGCATCGTAGTGAATCTGCAGCAGCCAGCTAAGCCTTCAATACTGATGGTATAACCACATCTGTTTGTAGGAGAAAACAAGCTCACTTGAAGGGACCACTGACAATTTAATTTGCGTATTCTGAACGGACCCAAGAGCAGGGGGTTTTAAATTTCGTGAAACTGAGGTAGGACTGTAATATTTCCTGTGATGCTAGTGTACACTTGTTTGTTACTGTTAAAAGGTTTTCCGGGTTAGATTTTGAAATTTCGTGTGGTTATCAAAACATAGGCGTCATGAATTTATAGGACTAAGGAACACTTGTAAGGCAATGTTTGTGCTTTGATATAGTCTTTAGTATATTAGGGTCTAGTATACACTTTTAGTAAACTTGATACCTATCTATTGACTATTCAGTTTTGATCCAATATTGACATTAACGTTTATATGTGGTACACTGACATGTATAATTAAAGTGATAAGAACTATTTAATTTAATAGACAAATATTAAGAACGAGTTGGACAGTTTAAGACTTTTATTTGAAACCTATTCATTTAAATTTATTGCGTCTATTGAGCAGGTGTAATTTTTATTTTGTAATCTTGATCTTTTAATTTTTGATTGTGTTAATTTGTCAACACAGCAAGTTGTTGTGTTATTATGACTACACCTTAATCTGGGTTAATATAGTAATATAGTTTTTCAGTTAAAATTAAAACGCGTTTTTTGCTACATCAGTTGGTCCTGTCATGTGTGCATGTAGCGCCGGAACACAAAAAATAATTCTAGAACCTGGTGATCGCCTTCTGCTGTGGCAGATTTGCTGTTGGTTACGGCATACCTGGGTCGGTTGTCGGGGAACAGTTTTGATTGAGTGAAAAAGATTTCCGCGTGCATTTACTGTTTACATTATTTTTTTTATAATTTATTCTTTGACTGTATATTGTTCAAACATATATATAAAGACCATAAGTGGTTGTTGGCGCAGAAAATCCTATATATTAATACGCAAAGCACTTTTTAAGAGCAAAATCGGCACTTCTGCGCACGCCCATTGATCATTGTCATCGTCATTATTTGTTCTATCGAGGCCAACGAGAGACAGGCCAGGGAACTCAAAAATCACATGATCATCGGGGCCCGGGCAACAATCCATCCTTCATTGTTTCCAACAAACGAAAAAATACTGATTGTTAAAATTCAAGATGGAGACAATGTCTATATACAGGGTGACCCAAACTTATCCAGCATAATTGTTTAGGAACATTGTATGGTTCAAATGGAACAAAAAAATATCCTATAAACATTACATCTACTTTCGATCGTGTGTGAGATATCAACGTTTGTCTATTTTCTTTTATTTTATGTACGAAGAAACTTCTGATTGCGATTGGACGGATGTCCGGCCAACTTTGGTAGAGGAGTGCGACACTTATTGAATGTCAATTATCTGGACAGATGGATCGGTAGAGGCAAGGCCACCTATAGACAAGGCGAGATCACTGATTGCGCAATATCCAAAAATGCGGATCTAGCAGTCATCGCTACCACTGCCTCAGCTGTTCAGCACGCACTGTTGATAGTTGTACTGTACGAAGCCCTATGGATGCCTTCTCTCAAATTAAAGGTTATTAATTGCCTCCACAATAGAGACAAAATGCCTTAATTGTCTAACGAAGAAAAAAAACTAAGTGTTAATATTTTCTATTCTAAAAACAAGTAGCTATAATATTGAGTCTATAGTTCAACAAGTACTTAATAACGAAAGACGACTTTTTATTGTTTGCAACTACATTTTTATTTCTATATTCAAAAAGTAGTTAATTCAACTTGTTCAAACTGTGTTCAACTTGTTGTAATTCCCGTTGCAGTTTGTTACACAACACCGGTATGGCATTTTTCTATAAGAGAAAAAACATTTCATCTCTCGTATAATTTGTAAGATCTCAGATTTAGAAAACTGAATTTCAATAGATTAAAACTTTTATAAATGTATGTTACCCAAATTATTCTACTATTCACTAATATTACTAGCATTAGTACTAGTATTACTAAAATTCAAAACTATGATGTATGCATTATTTTAATAAAAGGTGTAATGTAATGTACTGCTACTTACGAAGTATTAATCAAACACGAGAGAATGGACTTCTTCCAAATAATATGATGTGTTTTCTTCCAAATACAGTAATATGATGTGTTTTGAAGAATTTAGAAGGCCTGAAAAAAAATCATTAACAAAGTTAACAAGAAATTAATCCTCCTGAAAAAGGTATAGGAAAGTAGCGGAAGCGCTGAGGTCATCTATTTTTACCCTTTTATCTGCGCTTTTTAATTCGCTCCCCACCCTATTTTTTTTAATCGAAAAATTGATTTTCTTGAACGCATTATTTAGAAGATGAAAGAGAGCTCTATCTTCTTTCGTTTCTCATCATTTCCGATCGAATGATATATCACACGCCATATGCTACCATAGTTCTAAAGACCAAGTGAATGCCACCCCCACAACTCCGACCCTATTGGGACCATTTGGCCCAAACTTCACAATAATGTTGATCTTGCTTAGAGGAATCTGCATTCCGAATTTCACTCCTTTATATGCATAAGTACGCATAGACCTTTTGATCCCCTCTAACTTCCGCCCCCGAAACTCCGACCCTAGTGGGCCAATCAAAACCAAACTAAATAGTGAAGGTGCTCATACCCATAGTAAGCTACATTCCAAATTTCAACCTTCTACCTCAAAAAATGCGGAAATTATGAAGGGGACGGACGGACAGACAGACGGACATTGTGAAAACAATAAGTAGCTCCATTCTTCCGCTACTTAATAATACATTTTTAATTTTGCCGCCATAAACAACGATTTCATTTATCGAGAGCTTAGTTAAAACGTTATTATTGAAAACAATACAATAGATCGAATTCGGTTTAAATTCATTGTAATCATAGGATATAATATTTCTGTTCATATAAAGACAGTTATTTGAACAAACAAAACAAAAACGATTCATAATGAACTCACCGAACAAGCAATCTCCACGGGGGCAAACTGCAGGCTGCACACTGCACATGCTGACTACTAAGGCAGCCATTTTGAAACAGTGATCTGGCCTTGTCTATAGGAGGCCTTGGTAGAGTTAATCCAGTGGATTGGCCTCCTAGGTCACCGGACCTCACCGCATTAGATTTTTTTCTGTGGGGAACACTGAAGGAGGAGGTCTACAGAAATCGCCCAACACTAGAAATGAGCTCATCGCATCCATTCAAGCTTATAGTCGAGCAATTACACCAGACCAGATTGTGGCAGCTACCAGCACCCGAAGATGTAACCATTGCACTGGAGCTGGGGGCAACCATTTTGAGGGGCTACCTCGACATTGATTTGTTACTTTCTTCTTATTCTTATTCCTTGTAGCATTTTAGTTTTGTTTTGTAGTTCAATGTGATGTTCTGTCAGTATGCAGAATAAAAGTGATCTGCACTCTCAAGTGTTTTATTATTTGCTTTAACAACTCTACAAGAAAGTAGACAAACGTCGATATCTCACACTCAAACGATCGAAACTAGATGTAATGTTTATATGACATTTTTGTTCCATTTGAACCATACAATGCTCCTAAACAATTATGCTGGATATGTTTGGGTCACCCTGTAAAATATTAATGCTTTATTCGAAGCCATTATCATTACAGCAGTTTTATTAATTGTAATAAATTGTAATTTTTACAAAATTTAAGCATTAATTTTACATGAAATAAATTGTAATGCAGCAGATGTGAGCAGAGCAGATCTGACTGTGTAGATGGGAGAAGAGAATGAGCGAACATGCTTGGGAGGGGGGAGGAAGAGGAACGTAATGAGCACATGTAATCTTGTATATTTGAGAAAATGTGGCGTTTCTTGATTGTCGGGGTCATTCATAATATTCATCCAATCTTATATTAGCTGCTAGATGCGAAGATAAAAGTGTTTAACACCTGGCATTTCTCTGCTAGGGGATGTGAATCCGCTTTATCGAATTTTCGACGGAGCGAGTAAAGTAATTTCCCGACCAATCAAAACCGGGATCATTTCCTTTCTCCAAACGCAAGTGTCCAGACGTCCATCCGTCTATAGAACCAAGGTCAACAATGCATTGCCTTAGAATGTGGAGAGTGGGCATAGTGAATTGTTGAAAGAGACGAATCATCATCGCGTGCTGTGTATTTTGTTTCGGCTCCGCCGTGCTCTATGCACAGTGGGGATAGTGCGCGTGCAAGATTTACGTGATAGACATTTAGTATTAGGCTCCCCTAAACAAAATGATTGCTTCATTAGTAGGGAACTTATTATTAGTATGTTAACTTGAAAACGAATTAAACTATTCACATTCAGTGTTCGCCAATCGATAAATATGGGACAAAGCACGAACAAGTTTTAAGGTGACATAGCCGGAATAGGTACAATAGCTGGTACTCTAATGGTACCATTATGATGCATTGGAAACTTTCAATGCAAAGATATGGCATGAATGTAACGAGTAATGAATGATGGTTGAAATTGTTTTAATAGTACGTATTTAATGATACCATTAATGGTACCATGGGAGGTGTTCTAATGGTACCATTACGAATTGTTGGGTCTTTCAATGCTAAGAGAAGGCATGTAATATATCAAAAAACTCCTGCATTTATAGTTTGATAAAAATTCTCAGGTGACTTTTCAGTTCGGGCGTGTGCTACATGCCAGCGCCAACAATGTTTAAACATGCAACAACAATGCTAAACTGTTTCCTTGACGAACTCACATGTTCTCCTTTGTTAAGTAGCGGAAGAATGGAGCTACTTGTTGTTTTCACAAAGTCCGTCTGTCTGTCCGTCCCCTTCATAATTTCCGTATTTTTGAGGTAGAAAGTTGAAATTCGGAATATAGCTTACTATGGGCATGTGCAAGTTCACTATTTAGTTTGGTTTTGATTGGCCCACTGGGGTCGCAGTTTTGGGGGCGGAAATTAGAGGGGACCAAAATATCAACGCGTATTGATGCATATAAAGGAGTGAAATTCCGTGTGCAGAAATTTTAATTTTTATGCTTATCTCGCTTGTTTCTCTTATTGGCCATTTCCTATGTATCATATTTTTACGCTCATTGGTCCATCTGTACCATTTTTCTGTATATAAGGCCTGCGAGCCTCTTGTTGTGTACCTTGACAAAGCCGGGAATAAATGGCGAAACTAGTTGGTAATTCTATTGTCCATCTCTTATACTGTAAGGCCACTACACACATTATTATGATCCCTTCTCTATCCGATTTCTCTAAGAAAGATCAACATTACTATGAAGTTTGCGCCAAACTGTCACAATGGGGTCGGAATTTCGGGGGTAACAGTTACTGGGTCTTTAGAACTATGGTAACATATGGCATGTCATATATCATTCGATCGGAAATGATGAGAAACGAAAGAAGATAGAGCTCCTTTGCACTTTCTAGATACTACGTTCGAGAAAATCAATTTTTCGATTTAAAAAATTGGAGAGGGGGGTTAAAAAGTGAGATGAAAGGGTAAAAGTAAATTATCTCAGGGCTTCCGCTACTTTCCTATACCCTCCTCGGCAGGACTAATTTCTTGTTTATAGTTTGATTGAAGAAGATATTGATTTACAAAATCAACAGCTAAATTCAACAGATAATTGATACATAGTTATAATTGCACACATTGTAGATATAATGAGAAAACGAATGAAAATAAATGGTTTTATATATACAGGGTGTAAATGGATGACGTTTCGCAAATTTAAGGATATGTAGAGGATGATGTGGTGAACATTTTTTATTAATAAACCCATAGTCCCAAACGAAAAGCGACGGAGCCACAGCTTGTTTGATATCCTTGTTTCCCAAGCATTGAACTAGACACGTTTACTACGAGTATTCTCATTAGCTTTTCGTTCGTTTGCTTCTTTTGTGTTTGTTTATTAATTGTTTTGAAACCTTGTACGCTTTATCACTGAGATTATTGTACGTATTTCCTGATGTTTAATTGTAATAACCTCGGTGAGGAAACCGAGCTGTTTCCTCATCTTTTTTTTATTTGCTCTTCCTTTTTAATAAAATTGGTATTCAACATTTGTAAATTGTTGTTGTTTATTGTAATTTATTGTTCCTTTTCCTTTATTGCTTTTTCGAAAGCTTTAAAAATTAAAATTAAAAAAAAAATATGTAATGCGGCCAATTTACATGACTGGCAAACTTACCCGCTTTTACCCTAACTTTCAGCAAAAGTGCTGCACCTAACCAATCATACAGCGGTCACTGGACGGTTCCATTGGAAATACGTTCGCGCGTTAGGTTTCACGCTCGAAATTCCAATGCAGTGACAACACAGTAATTCAGACAGCCATTCCACGGCTTGACGCAAAACAGAGCATCAAACATGCTGTGGCTCCGTCGCTTTTCGTTTGGGACTATGGGTTTATTAATAAAAAATGTTCACCACATCATCCTCTACATATCCTTAAATTTGTGAAACGTCGTCCATTTACACGCTGTATATAATATTAATTTATGTATTGTCCAAGTAATAACATCCATAATAATTACTTATTACTTAGAGTCGATTCAATCCCCATAGAAGTTTTCTCTTCGGTCGTGCGGTCTTAAGTTATTTTCTTCCATTGAAAGAAGAAAACGCAGCGAGCTCTTTTGGTAGTAACAGAGAAGACAGTGGTATTTCAAACGAAGTGACGTCTAGAGTTTCAATATTAAGATTTAATTAGATCACTCATAACTTTACTGTTTCTAATGTATAACTGAGCGCATATATAAATGCTAATGATGTATGGGAATAAATAATAATAATAATAATAATAATAATAATAATAATAATAATAATAA
>JAHWFO010105039.1:531059-550135 GCA_023313115.1 Rhysida immarginata
ATAATAATAATAATAATAATAATAATAATAATAATAATAATAATAATTAATTGTAATAATATTGCAACACGCTTTAAGTTTCGAATAACGGCTTAAAAGTTTCGTTTCCGAAGGTGCGTAGAAAAATAAATTCCCCTGAGCGTCCTGTTACCAGTAGCAAGAGATTGGGAAGGAATACGAATGTTAGAAATTCAATCTGTTGCTTTCTAAGCATCGGTTGACCTCAAAGTAGCCGAACGCTTAATGAATAATGCATCGATAGAATGGAGTTCCCCTCCACTATATACAATTACAGCCACAGCAAGGATCGAGTGTATCCCTTCACGAGCGCAAACGATCTGCTTGAGAGCTACTATCATCTAGTGACAACATCGAGAAGCTGAACGGAATTTGTAATGAAAAATTTCGGTTTCAGTTCTAATACTCCTATTTCAAAGTACAAAAAAAAGCAGTTATCCAACACTTTAAATTACTATATTAAACAAAATATCACGCTTATATAAAGAAATTTCACCTTTCTTAAATTATATTTCCATACAAATGCTTGAAATCAATTTAAGTACAGTGATTCCGTTATACATCATATATCTTCGGAGAATTTGCAGGAATCTTGATTTTTAAGGTGTTATAAGTAAATAGCGCCAAAATTTTTATTCACTAGGTAATGTGGCGGAATAAAAAGCAGCTTAATTTAGCATAAATAATAATCAACCTATTAGAATTTTACGTATTTTCACCTTAATATTCTGTCTTTGTGTGGCCCAGGGTTTATATCTCACAAAAAAATTATTGGTGATCGGTGGACACATTTCGCTGTGATTTTATAAGCATTTTCCCGAATAATTTAGATGCTTATTGAATATTCTTAAAGGGCAAATGACACCAATCAAAACGGAAGTTGATTTCATATAATTTTGCATAGTTTACTGATAGTAAATATCAATTTTATTCTTGTTTTATTTTCATTTTTAATAAAGTCATAATTTAAAGGTTACTTCCGGTAATATAAATTCATTTTAAATTTTGTCAAAAACTCCCGCAAGAGCGTTACTGATGACGCCAGTTTAGCCAAATCCGAGGCTAACGAGAAATATAGGTCCCGGCGAGGAAAAGCGTGACCACCGAGAGAGAAGGCCTCTGCGATGAAACGTAATACATTGTTACATCATCATAGATAGTGCATTGTTATTCGTATTTCAACCAATAATAAGCCCTGAATTAGCACTATCTATGATGATGTAACAATGTATTAAATTTCAATGCGGAGGCCTTCTCTCTCGGTGGTCACCGGAAAAGTCACCTGATCATAGTATTCCGGCTGACAATCCAACCTTCATTGTTTCCAACAAACGAAAAAATATTAATCCAAGATGGAAACAATGAAGATTACATTGTTACTTGGACCATGGTCTTTTAATCCTCTGGTCTGTGCACTCGCGCAAATTCCGTTGTTGGAGTCAACAATTGGACTGCTGTATTAACTGAAGAGTCGATTTTTGCCCCCTCTATTGCTTGGATTTGGCTATAGTCCAAACTTAACAATGTATTTTAACGATCGTACAACCTAACAAAACTGTCAGCTAATGTTAAGTTTTTGTTGCTGAACACGTAATGCATTGTTAAGGTTAAAATACAGTGTTAAGTTTGGGCTGTAGCCAAATTCAACTAATAGAGGACTTTTCAGTTAATACAGCAGTCCAATTGTTGACTCCAACAACGGAATTTGCGCGACTGCACAGACCAGAGGATTAAAAGACCATGCTTGGACTGTTATGGTCAGGTGAATTTCCGAGGCCGAGGCGTCTTTCTCGTTGGTTACAGGACCAACTTTTAAGACAGGCCCGGACCAACACCTCCTAGACAGAAGGCCTGAAACGTCATACATTGTTACATCACCATTAGTCGACCATTGTTAATCCTACTTCTACCAATAATAAGCTCTTAATTTGGTCGACTATAATATAAAAATCAATTGGAAAAGAAGAAAATAATGAGCCCTTTAATATAAAAATCATTGGAAAAGAAGAAAATTATAAATAAAGAAACAATAAATATCATTACAAATAACAATAATTTAGCCAAACCATCAATAGAAATAAACAATAAATGGACACTACTTTTTAACAACAATCACCCTAATATACAATAGCCAACAATCATAACCAACAATTACAATCAACTTAGTTTCATCACCTTTATATCAATTGTTAAATTCTCATTTCAACTGTTTTCAACATTCAAATATTTAATCAACTGATGATGAGAAAAAGATTCTCGAAAACGTTTTTATATGAAATTTATCTCAAAAATTTGGATCAATCCTTCAAAATTTCATCTGTACTTCAAGATTATCGTTTTCCCCTATCAACATCATCTGCACAAGAACTTCATCTACATCCTCAATAGACTGGTTTTATTTCTACCATCAACAACATCTTCAATAGACTACATCCTTGAGTTTTCTTTCATCTCCCAAGTTTCTTCAAGATTGGTGACTTTAATTTTAATTTTGTTTTTATTATTTCACGATTTTCCCCATTATAAGGAGACTAAACTCATTTTAAATTTAAATTAATTTTAATGATTCCCAACAAATAAAATTCACTACAAACTAGAATTTTCTTACAAATTTTGAATTTCTCGCTCTTCTCCCCGCTTACTGGCTGTCCTTTCGTTTGCATCATGTCGTTGAGCTTTTATCATCAGCTCCTTGACATGACACGTAGCCGACGAGAAAGACCGGCCTGGCAATACCACCTAGAAAGAAAGCCTATGCACTGAAAATTCATGTATTGATACATGATCATAAGAAGTCATAATTTAGGGCTTATTATTGGTGGAAATATGATTAACAATGCCTTTTTATGATGATGTAACAATGTATGAATTTTCAGTGCACAGGCTTTCTTTTTAGGAGGTGTTGGGCTTGGGCACTCAAAAGTCACCTGACCATAGTAGTCTGAGCAACAATCTAATCCTCATTATTACTAACAAATGAAAAAATACTGATTGTTAAAATCTAAAATGAAAACAATCAAGATTGGATTGTTGCTCAGACTCACAGAGTAGACAGAGCGCTTATGGCATCTCACGTGCGTCGCCTCTTGGCAGCCATCTTGTGGTGGGACGATGTTGCGTTTTACACTGTAGAAGACATGCCGGCTCGGTGCCCGAGAGCGTTTAGACGCAGGTCTTGCCGCTCTTGTCGCGCGTTCGAATCCCGCAGAGAGCATGGATGTTGTTTGTGTTTGTCTATTTTCACGATCATCCTTTCATCCCAAACAGCTAGTCTCCTGGATAAAAGGGGAGATGCAGGCTGAAAATCCATCCATCCATCCATCCTGTAGAAGACATACTCATAATAGCGAATAATCCGCATTTTCCATGGTATCCGTTGATTTTCATGTGAAATTATTATATTTTCCCCAAACTTTGTTTCATTGGTGCACATAAAAAGGGATTTTTAGGTAACATTCATCAATTTCATAGGAAATAAAAAATAATGTTCAATTGCTACATGGCCTTACATTTTCTCAATTTCAATTTAATTTTAAAAATAGCTTTTTTTAACTCCAAAACACTCTCCAAAAAGTAGATTACAGTTTTTACAAATTAGTTCCATGCAGTTTTACATGAATTTCATACATTTCTAAATAGATTTATAAATTGATGTATATGGCTTGAAAGTCTTTATTACCTCTTTCTTTAAATTATTTATGTTTTATTTTTTGTTTTGTCTGATTTTATGAGATTTTTTTTAATACAAATTCAAATGAATTTAATACGCTTTCAAATAGATTTAATACAATTTTAAATGAATTTAATAAGAAATAATAATAAATAAGAACTGGAGCTCATATTCCAAACATCAGGTAATAGTATTATTTGAAAAAATGGAAGGAATAATTCTGTGACCGGGACTCGAACCAGGAACCATGAGTTAATTCTTAAGTAGCGGAAGAATGGAGCTACTTATTGTTTTCACAATGTCCGTCTGTCTGTCCGTCCCCTTCATAATTTCCGCATTTTTTGAGGTAGAAGGTTGGAATTCGGAATGTAGCTTACAATAGGCATGTGCACCTTCACTATTTAGTTTCGTTTTGATTGGCCCACTGGGTTCGGAGTTTCGGAAGCGGAAATTAGAGGGGACAAAAAGGTCTACGCGTATTTATGCAAATAAAGGAGTGAAATTCGGTATGCAGATACCTCTAAGTAATATCAACATTACTTTAAAGTTTGGGCAAGATTGTGCCAATAGGGTCGGAGTTGTGGGGATGTCAATCACTTGGTGAAGAAATTTATGGCAATATATGTGGTGCGTTATATCATTCGATCGAAAATAAGATAGGGAAGAAGATAGGGTTCTTTTACGAGGTGCATTCAAGTTCTAAGGCCTCCGATTTTTTTTCTCCGGATTGGAAAGAGATAGAAACATGCGCATTGTTTTAAAATGAGGCCGCGTTCATTGTCAATACATCCCAGAGATGGCAGCACCGTATGGCAGATGGAATTTTACCGCCAGCGGCGAGAATGAGAACTGTTTTAGATACTTAAAATGGCGACGTTTTCCTTACTTGAACAGCGTGCAATCATTCGTTTTCTGAATTTGCATGGTGTGAAACCAATTGAAATTCATCGACAGTTGAAGGAGACATGTGGTGATGGAGTTATGGATGTGTCGAAAGTGCGTTCTTGGGTGCGACAGTTTAATGAAGGCAGAACGTCGTGTGACAACAAACCGAAACAACCTCGGGCTCGCACAAGCCGGTCTGACGACATGATCGAGAAAGTGGAGAGAATTGTTTTGGGGGATCGCCGAATGACTGTTGAACAGATCGCCTCCACAGTTGGCATTTGTGTGGGTTCTGTGCACACAATCCTGCATGACGACCTGAAAATGCGAAAAGTGTCATCCAGGTGGGTGCCACGAATGCTGACGGACGACCACAAGGCTGCCCGTGTGGCATGTTGCCAAGCAATGTTGATGAGCAACGACAGCATGAATGGGACTTTCTTTTCGTCGGTTGTGACAATGGATGAGACGTGGATACCATTTTTCAATCCAGAAACAAAGCGCCAGTCAGCTCAATGGAAGCACACAGATTCACCGCCACCAAAAAAATTTCGGGTAACTGCCAGTGCTGAAAAAATGATGGTGTCCATGTTCTGGGACAGCGAGGGCGTAATCCTTACCCATTGCGTTCCAAAGGGCACCACGGTAACAGGTGCATCCTACGAAAATGTTTTGAAGAACAAATTCCCTCCTGCACTGCAACAAAAACATCCGGGAAGGGCTGCGCGTGTGCTGTTTCACCAAGACAACGCACCCGCACATCGAGCTAATGTTACGCAACAGTTTCTTCGTGATAACAACTTTCAAGTGATTCCTCATGCTCCCTACTCACCTGATCTGGCTCCTAGTGACTTTTGGCTTTTTCCAACAATGAAAGACACTCTCCGTGGCCGCACATTCACCAGCCGTGCTGCTATTGCCTCAGCGATTTTCCAGTGGTCAAAACAGACTCCTAAAGAAGCCTTCGCCGCTGCCATGGAATCATGGCGTCAGCGTTGTGAAAAATGTGTACGTCTGCAGGGCGATTACGTCGAGAAGTAACGCCAGTTTCATCGATTTCGGGTGAGTAGTTAATTAGAAAAAAAATCGGAGGCCTTAGAACTTGAATGCACCTCGTATATTTTCTAAATACAAGGTTCGAGAAAATCAATTTTTGATTTTAAAAATGGGGGTTAAAAAGTGCACATGAAGGAATAAAAAAAATAGATGAACTCAGGGCTTCCGCTACTTTCCTATACCTTCCTCGGGAGGCTTAATTTCGTGTTATATAATAAATTTAATACTCTTTTAAATGAATTTACCGATTAAATACCCCCTCAGTACAGAAATACGGAAGAATAAATTTTTTTAGTATTCCTGTATTTATTTTAGTTTAATTACATTGTGGTTAACTCGTACTCTTTTTGCGTTTGTGTTATTTGTTTATGTTACAATTTTGTTTTCTGTAATTTAATTAAAATAATAATAAAAAATAAATTTTCTGTAAATTTACTAAAACAAGTTTTCATTAATAATGTTTTTTCTTACTTAATTTTGGAAACTCCATTTACACTGAAATAAACACATATTTATTTAAAATTGTATTAAATCTATTTAGAAATGTTATGAAATTCACGTAAAACTGTGCGAAACCAATTTCTAAAAACTGTATGTAATACAAAAAAACCTTACGAATATACAAACACGAAATTAGGCAATAGAGTTTTTAAAATTACAGACTGAAGCAATATTACCAAAATTAACATTATCAGAAGTAAACAATTACAATAGATTTTTGAAAATATTTTATTGGAGAAGGCACTCTTCGTCAAGGTTTTATGTAGCAAAACAGAAGCACATCTACATTCACAGGTGGCTAAAAATGACAGTTCATCACTTGGCAGCATGTATCCACTTTTTTCTGAGATATGGATATTCAGGGAATCTAAAATGATAGGTTTAATATGATTAAAAAATGACATGGCATACTTTAATAAGCATACCAAACACGAATTTATATCTCCAGCCGCCCAGCATTTGTTTTTTAAATAAAATATTCTGATCAATTTTTGAGTATTCTAACTAGAATAACATGCTATCGCATGCCAATTGGTTCCAAATGTAATTGGTTTAAATTCAATTTTTATTAATAAAAGTATTTTATTTTTACTGTAAATATATTTGAAGATAATAAAACTATAAAAGTTTCAATGCCCGAAACTTTTGTAATGCCCGTGATCGGCGATATGCATTGACAATATTGCTGAACAATATTTGGAATTCTTTGATATATTTTAGAAAACGAACATTTTTAATGTTGAGGACACAAAGGAAGGCTGGAGATATAATTTGGGGCGATTTGGGGCATGAAAACGACCCATGATGGACCCATATAATACACGATGACTTAAAATTCTCATTTCCTTATCTATGAAAAGATATCCCGCTGCCGTTTGCAGTTTTCACGTTGCATCCGTATCTCACGCAATAACTCGGCATGTTGTTCAGTCATTCCACGGTAGCTGAAGTAGACAAAAAACGTTCCCTACCCTTGAATACGTGCTTAAACACATGGAAATTATAGGAAATTTGCGACCTGACTCCCACCAGAAGATGGCCGCGTGAGAGCTTCCGGTGGCGACGGAGCTGCCTAACACAACTATTCGCTACTTTCAGTTTTGGTGGCGCCGCCCTTGTGGCATTTACTTGAACGGAGCTAAGTAGGATTCGCCTTAGTTTATATAAGGCTCAACACGTTGTTGCAGCTAAAGAATTGAAAGAAAAAAGTAACAAATACTGCCGTGTTTCAGGCAGGAAATCAAAAACGATGTTACATGCAGTAAGATTATATTTTTTTCCCAAAAAATAAAGCCTTTAGAAAAAGTTGGGAAGTAAAACTTACAATGGGGAAGAAAGCCACAGATACAATGAGCATCAACACAATTTTTTCCATCACCCCCTTGTAAGCAGAACTTAGCAATGGTAGGGTAAAAGATGGAAAATATTTACATATTTTAACATACACTACTAATAAAATGAAATAATATTTATTTATTTATTTATTTAATAAAGTTAAAATAAAACTACGCCCAACTGAGTCCAGTATGGTCACTGACCGCCGAGTTAGGTCCCAGCGGGTGCGACACTATAACAAAATACAAGTAAAAATTGGTCGGGAGAACAAAGACCATGTGACATATAACAATCGCAAACTGTAATGAAGTTCACATAAGAGATGAAGAAAGGAAACTCCACTTGTCCACAAACATATATTTAATACACCATAAATGTATACATTTCGGTCACTAAGTGACCTTCTTCAGTATGATTCAGGTTGACTTGTTCAGAGTCGGTATTTATAAGAAGGAGGTACCAATCAGGGAGCGGAGCACCTTGATTTGGTTTACAAAAGCGGGTTAATTAACAGGATTGGAGGAGAGTCAAACCACTCTACAAAATTATACAAAAATTATACAAAAAATTATACAAAAAGTTTTGCAGAAAACAGAAATCTCTAAAATAAATACGTACAATAAATACATAAAAAACAAAAACGAGTTCTTATAAACGCAGCTCTTATATCCGGCCTACTTATATCAGAGGTTCTTATATCAGGAAAGAATTTTGCCCAAAATTAAAGTTTTGAAGTCAGTGAGTACCACTGTGATAGGTCCATTGGGCCTCTTTCATGATTCAATAATTTGTCTGGAGGTACTTTAGAAATCTCCAACGATTCTAAAAAATTCAGTTTTCTGGGATCGTCATTGTAATGTAAGATTCGGAAATTATCGATTTTTCCGACGTGTCCTGTGGTTATAACATGTTCCGCGAACGCAGACTTCTCGGGTTTGTGATTCTTGATATAGCTGAAGTGTTCTTTGATTCGAGTCGAAATCTTCCTCCTGCTCTGGCCAATATATTTGCTGTCACACGAATTACAAGAAATTTCGTATATACCCGATTTATCTGTTTTACTAATAGCATCTTTCGTGTTGCCTAGTAAGCTTTTGAGGTTGTGGCTGCTTTTATATGCTACCCTAAGGTCGTAAGCTTTACAAATTCTTTCTAGACCTCTAGTCAGCTTACGGTTATAGGGTAGACATATGAATTTCTTATTCTTCTCACCGGTAGATTGTAGAGTGGTAATGTCTTGCAATTTCTTCTTAAGAGTCTGCTTTTTGATCAGTTTGTCTATTAACTCCTACTTGTAACCGTTGAAAAGGTAACCGTTTAAGGTAAGTCTATTCTCTCTATTGAGTTATTTATATGTAATGAAGTTATCTATAATTTCGTTATGTTTATACTATTCCTTACTTATCGATATAAAAATGACTGTATAAGTTGTTATATCGCATAAAATATTCAAAATTTGCTTTTTGAAGTTTGTTTCACGTACAATACGTTTACAAACATGTTATTTTACGGTAAAATCACTATCATTGCCGGCTTGTTGGCCGAGAGCGCTGAGGCGCAGGTCTTATCGCTCTCGCAACCAGCAAGTCGCGGGTTCGAATCCCGCCTGGGGCATGGATGTTTGTGATTGTCCTTTATTATCAAAAGAAAACCCCGTGTTGGGCTTCGGCCTGTTGGGGCCAACCCGCGGGTTGTTTAGATTATTAAATAAATCATTGTTAGCTGCATTAGTTTTGATAACTTTATTTTGTTTGTGGGTCATTAATAATCAAAAAATTGGGTCCTTTATTATTAGGAAGAATTTTCATTTTAATCTACTTTTTCATATTTAATCAACAAATAACTTTCCAACTATGAAATAAAATTTTTTAGGTATGTCAGCATTAAAACGAAAGTTGAAATCAAGTGCTATTCCTAACAGCTGCTTGTCACATCGACCACTTGAAAAATATACAATCATACAGAAAAATATCACACAGTGTAATATTCAAAACATGTTGAAGAAAAACGGATCCTACTTTCACCGCCATTTTTCAAAATTAGCAGCGCCCTCTATATTCACTGAAATTAGCGAATAGTGTTCGTGCTTGAAGGGGTCCACGAGAGCTCATCAAAACTTGATATATCGCAGTTAATTTATTCCATTTTCACGTTATCGTGCAGACGATGGCCGGCCGGACACACAGAGATTAAGTTTGTATTCTTATACGTACAGTATATAGCTTTAGCTAGAGCTCGTATTAAGGGGTCATTGAAGTACTTTTTGGGGGTCATTTTCTCGGACGTAGCATTTCCAAAATCAAAAAGAATGTCATATTCGTATTGTGCTCGTCATTCCCGTCCGAATGACATATTACATGCCTTATATTGCCAATAAGAAAATTTGATGTAAAAATTGCCAATACATTAAATTGCCAATGGGGGGGAAGGGGGTCTTAATAGTCACGTGACTGTTAGACCGATTTCAATCATAAATTAATTAGGTGAGGTCAGGAAGGGTCTCTATCGAAGAGCGGAAGCAAAATTTGTTTTTCAATTGTGTCACAGCACGATGGAGCGTTCGCTGGAACATCGGTACGCGATCAAGTTTAGGGTGCGGCTTGGGAAGAATGCAACAGAAACTGACATCAAAGACGTCTTCAAGCTTCACCACGACAAAGCCCCCAGCCACACGGCCTTCGTCGTCACCAACTTCCTGACCCAGAGCAAGACCCCCGTTGTGCCCCAGCCTCCTTACAGCCCTGACTTGGCTCCGTGTGACTTCTTTTTGTTCCCTCGACTGAAGATATAGCTGAAGGGAAAGCACTGAGAGTCGGTGGAGAACATCCAAGCGCATGTTACAAGGTTCCTGAAAAACATTCTAGTCGAGGAATTCCAAGGTGCCATCAGGCGTGGCAGAATCGTCTCCCCAAGTGTATCGATGCAGGAGGAGACTATTTTGAAGAATTTTAACCATTTGTACCAAGCGGATCAATAAACCTATTTTTCCCAGAAAATGTATTACTTTCATAATGCATCTTGTAAATGACGGAAATATCGATGAACATACATAAAAAACATACATACAGACGAACATAGAACCTCCTCTCTTTTTGAAGCCGGTTAAAAATACCTATTAACCCCCTCTAAAACTTTTTACTATTTATAATTTCCCTTTATCTAACCCCATATTCTTTAATAATTTTTAACATTACATACATACCGGGTGTTTCAAAAATGACCGGTATATTTGAAAAATCAATAAAAACTAAACTGGCAACGATAGAAATACACTTTTTGTTGCAATATGCTTGGGACAACAATAAATTTTCAGGCAGAAAAACTTTCGAAATTAGTTGTTAAAATTTTCAACAACAGATGGCGCTGCAGGCGATTTGAAAGATATAGAAGAAAACGTAGTCTGTGAGTTCGCCATTCTTTGGTTTGGTTTTGGTTTGTTTGGTATTAACGTCCTTTTCAACTGCTATGGCCATTTCAGGACGGCGTTATAGGGGCCGCAAATTTTGCCTCGCAAGGGTTCTTTAACGTGCAGCCGGCAAACGACTACACGGGACCAACGGCTTTACTTCCCTTCCGAAGGAAGTGCGTGATCTCAGGATTTCCCCCTGAAAAATCCTCGTCGTCCTCGGCCAGGATCGAACCCGCGTACTCGGGCGTCAGAGGCGATCACGCAAACCACTGAGCCACCGAGGCCGATTCGCCATTCTTTAAGTCGTCTTTCTGCTGTAAGCGTGAGCTGTTCAATGATTGCTGGGCATGGTGGATATGTGGAAAATACATGTTCGATTGTCGATTGTCGCATGCTACTCAGTCGGGATCCAATTTGCGCTGCAATTAGATTAGAGACAAAAGCAAAATGAAATTCATAGCGATCAGGAAGACGAAGATGAAAATGGCCATTTAGAACCAGAGGTAACGCCCGTCTCAACTTTTCAATCGAAAAATCATAACCTCTCATCCATTTTGACTCCAGCACGAACTTCCAAAAAATACCATTTTATTAGTTTTATTAAAAAACATATAATTCCAAACATATGCTATAATTCAATACTCAATATCTGTAACCTACATCCCCACCAGAGACCTCACACGTCAGCCAGCTGGCCACACAGGCTCCGGCCAGGGCTCATAATAAATCAACTCTAAATTATTATTATATACTAGCAGAGATACCCGGCGTTGCCCGGGATAATTGCACTTGTAGGTAAACAGAACAATGTCAAGAAATTAAATTATAACTTCCAATTGGTTAAAAAAAAAAAACTCAATCAATACAACACAGAGCAAAGAGATTATCCATTCTACTAAAATACGAAAAACTAGGTGATATACCGGGACTTTATTTAAACTCTTCTTGACTTGCCTCACCACTGCAGAGCATCACCTAAGATACGCGTACTTTAGACTTAAGTTTTTCTTACCCTTTACGTACCCTGTTGCTCTATTCGAAACTCCCGTTGCTCAGATGTTTAGTTAGAGAGTTTCTCTGACCAATGCTCGTTCTTTCTCTTTCCTTTCCAGGCACAAATTTTTGCCCGTCGTCTGGACGTTTGATAGGGAGCTCAAGGCAGATACGCATGACTCCTATGCCTAATCAATAGACGCTGTCTCATTCAAGGTCTGTGTATATAAGGTCTCGCCGAAACTTCTCTAAAACTCGTCCCAGTTTGCGCACGACTTCACTGCAACCGAGAAAACCATTCCCTAGCTTGCTTAAAGGGTATTTTATATATCCATCAGATGAATTACTAATTCCATTAAAGAAATGCAATGTTATATTTGAAAATTTTCACGGCAAAAGAATTAAGAAAGATGAAAATATTATTTCTATTATTAGTATTCTTGCTTATACTTCATTGCCAAGTATTAAAAAAATTCTTATTGTAGTTGTTAAAAAATATATTCGATTTAGAACCTATACTAGAGATAAATATAAACGATCTAAAGAGTTAAATAAAAAGTTGTCGGATATGAATAGAAAGAAAAAGAAAAAAAATTAAAGAAAGTTACTAAATGAAATATTTAAAGAGGATGTTTTCATTATTCATTTTTTATTTTTTTGTTTTATGAATGATTGCTAGTGGAACATATTTAATTTTTTTATTTAATTCTTGTACCATTTTATTCATATTCAACATAAATTTGAAATTCGAAACTGGTTTATTTTTCCTTCTCTAATAAATAATTAGGTCTTAACAAAACTGATAATGACGCCATATCACGTGACTGGGACTTGCGGATGGCGAGACCTTGTTACACAGTCATCGCATTATCAGCATTTCAGTTTCCAAAATATACACTTTCCCACAGAATATAGTCAAAATGTATTTTTAGGAAAAGTTTGGATCTGCTGTGTTACCAAATAAGCTAGGTGATAACCCCGGCGTGGCTCGGATTTTTTTTTTTGGAATAAATTTTGAAATATCTTAAAAATAAAAACATGAAAACGCTTAAAATTAATACAGTAAAAATTGGTAATGTAAATTGGAAAAAAAAAATTTTTAAAGGCTCTCAATGGATAGATCTCTCCAAGGATGCCACGGTTAATCCACATAATCTTACTTCAGATGTACACTTCATGTTGTTGCATATCCCAATCTTCACTCGATGTCTTGAAGCAAAACTTGGCTATTCATCTCTTTGTGTAGTTCAGCGATCGCCTATTCTTCTATTGACATGCTTAGTATTTGTTCAATACAGCACGGAGCTAAAGGAGTGTTTCCTCTGTCGTCTTTTCACTCTTTCTCAATTGTCTGCTAACTCTCCATTATCTCCAGTTACTAATCATTTTTAAAGATTTTCAAGAAATTGTTAAGGATTAAGAACTCTATTTTCTAAGAAAAGCCTGAATAACAGGAATTCTATGCATTGTTAGAAATTGAAATTTATCTACAGGGTCTTTATAATTAATATTCCATTTTGACATGGCCATAAAAAAAAATTACTGGACCAAAAGCTATAATACTTGGTAATATTATACAAGAGGGCATGGGAAGTTCATACCCACCAAAATAAACTAATTCAAAAGGTCACCACCTGCATGGAATGGCGCTTTCTGCAATATTCGTATACGAAATCAGACACGAAGACACAGGTTAACAAGTCTTTAATCGTTACTAAAATTAGTTACATGTTGAATGTGGCCTCCACCATATACTGAAAGCAGGTTACACCGAATTACTGCGTTCTCAACTGTAGCTCGTAGCATATCAGGAGGAATGTTGCGCACCTGTCGGCATATCGCATCTTTCAGTTCCGCCAGATTCCTGACGTTATCACCATAAACAGGTCGCTATATTGTTGATATTATTCAACAATAATTTTTCAATAACCTTGATCTTTGAGGTAACCCCAGAGCTAGAAGTCACAGGGGTTGATATCTGGTGACCAGAGTGGCCAAGAAAGGGGGAACTTTCGGCCTAAAATCCGTTCATCTGTGAAATTTTGCTGAAGTAACTGTTTGACACATGTACTAATATGAGGTGGAGCCCCATCCTGCATAAAAGTCATAGTGTTTAAAATGCCACGTTGCTGAAGTTCTGGTATCACAAAATTTCTTAGCATCGACGCCAAGAGAGCAGCAGTCACAGTGCATGTCACGAGTCCATCTCTCGACTGCTCTTCAGAAAAATACGGTCCAATTATGATATTTGCTGTCATACCACATCACAAGATAACTTTTTGAAAATGAAATGGAATTTGGTGGAGAACATGAAGGGGGGCTGGTGGCCCAAATCCTGAAATTATGGGTGTTGACATCCCTATTCAGGTAAAAATGGGCCTACTCCGTACATAAAAAGTTCCAAGGCCAATGATCGTCCACCTCCATTCGTGCAAGGAATTCCAATGCGAAGGTTTCTCTACGAGGAAAATCGTTAGGTTCGAGTTGTTTGACAAGATGAATTTTGTATGGGTAGTACCGCAGCACTTTACGTACGATCTTGTACACTATACTCAGTGGTAAGTCCATTCGACGTGCAACAGCACTTACGCTGCACGCCCCTTGTGAGGTTTCCATTTTTACTTCCTCTACGGCTACTGAAACAGCCTCCACGGTTGCCTCAGATAAGGGTTTCTTCCCTCGGCCAGGTGCTACCGATAACAAACCTGTGGCTTCAAAGTTTGTCATCATCTTCTTTAAACTCTGCTGTGTCATTGATCCACAAAGTACATATGTACGTCGAACGGTACGATAATGTTGCAAAGCCTGCCGTATATTGCTATTACATTCATAATAAACCATTAAGAAATGACATAACCAAGTACCGAAAGGTTAATCTAAAGCATACGCGGAAATATAATTTTAAACAGTCCTATGTTAACATTGTAAGTTTCTAATGGACCATTAAGATAAAATGTCACCACTTACGTTTGAACCAACTTCGACTATCATTATTTTTACGTAATATTCATTCATGACACATCATTTCAAGTCGTTTGATATATTACATGCCATAATTTAGCAATGATAGTTCCAATGAACCATAATAGTTTCATTAAAACATAATGGTTCCACTAAACCCGGTTCCTTGAAACCAATTTGGAATATCAATAATTTCACGTTATATTCATTCATGGCACATCAGTCCAAGTCCTTTGATAAATTACATGCCAAATTTGGGCATTGAAAGTTCCAATATAACATAATGGGTCCACTAAACCAGGTTCCTTGAAACCAGTTTCGACTATCTATAATTTTACGTTATGTTCATTCATGATACATCATTCCAAGTCGTTTTATATATTACATGCCTTATTTTAGAATTGAAAGTTCCAATGAACCACAATTGTACCACTAACCCAGAATGGTTCCACTAGACCAGGTTCTTTGAAACCAATTTGAATTATCATTAATTTTATGTTATATTCATTCATGACACATAATTCCAAGTCGTGTGATATATTACTTGCCATATTTTAGCATTGAAAGTTCGATTGAACGATAATGGCACCACTAAAACAAAATGGTTCCACTAAACCAGGTTCCTTGTAACCAATTTGGACTGTCATTAATTTTACCTTTTCTTCATTCATGACACTTAATTCCAAGTCGTTTGATATATTACATGCCATAATTTGGTAAGGAAATTTCCAATGACCCATAATGGTTCCACTATACCATGATAGTTCCACTAAACCAGGTTCCTTAAAACCAATTTGGACTACCATTAATTTTACTTTATATTCATTCGTGACACATCATTCCATGTCGCTTGATATATTACATGCCTTATTTTAGCATTGAAATTTCCAATGAATCAAAATGGAACCAGTAAACTAGAACGGTTCCACTAAACCAGATTCTTTGAAATCAACTTGGAATTTCATTAAATTTACCTTATATTCATGCATGCATATTATTAAAAGTCGTTTGATATATTACATGCTATATTTTAGCAATGAAAGTTCTCATGGACCATAATGGTTCTGCTAAACCAGCTTCCTTGAAACCAATTTGGACTATCGCATATTTTACGTTTTATTCATTCATGACACCTCATTCCAAACCGTTTGATAAATTACATGCCATATTTTAACAATGATAGTTCCAAAGAACCATTATAGTTCCACTAACCAAATTGATTCCACTAAACTAGATTCCTTTAAACAAATTTGGACTATCATTTTACGTTATATTCATTCATGACACCTCATTTCAAGTCGTTTAATATATTAGATAACATATTTTAGCAATGAAAGTTCCAATGGATCATAATGGACCCACTAAACCAGGTTTCTTGAAACCAGTTTAGACTATCATTAATTTTACGTTACGTTCATTTATGACACAACATTCCAAGTCGTTTGATATATTACATGCCTTATTTTAGCTTTGAAAATTCCAATGAACTATAATGGTACCACTAAACCAGAATAGTTCCACTAAACCAGGTTCTTTGAAACCAATTTGGACTATCATTAAATTTACCTTATATTCATGCATGCACATCTTTCCAAGTCGTTTGATATATTAAAGCCATATTTTCGCAATGAAAGTTCCAATGAATCATAATGGTCCAACTAAACCAGTTTCTTTGAAACCAATTTGGATTATCATTAATTTTATGTCATATTCATTCATGACACATCATTCCAAGTCGTTTGATATATTACTTGCCATATTTTAGCATTGAAAGTTCCATTGAATAATAATGGCTCAACGAAAACAGAATGGCTTCACTAAACCAGAAATGAATGTTCCAATGAACCATAACGGTCCAACTAAACCAGGTTCTTTGAACCAATTTGGACCATCATTAATTTACGTTATATTTATTCATGACACAATATTCCAAGTCGTTTGATATTTTGACGTGCCCCCCCCCTCCCTACCCTCTATAGTCTATAAGCACCCCGAGTATAACTTGTAAGGGGGAGGAACTGTCAGTGGTTCGAGACCTGGATTAATTCCTGATGAAATACTGGCACAGAGGAATTATGCAGGATTTACACATTTTATTTATAAGCTTATACAGGGTCGGTCGGTGCAAGGGTTTCTTAAGCATAATAGGAGGGGCCCCTCTAAAACTAAAACTATTAACTTAAGCTATAATTTGATACATGTACACGTCTTTGACATGAATGTAACAGCCAAGAGTCATCAAAACTTCGAGCGTACACAGAAGTTTAATTCAAATACCACAATCAGGTCTTGTCACTATAGAAATCAGATTCAGTAGACAGAAATACTACCAACTCCCGTAAAGTATTCCAAACAACACGCATGAAAGCGTAATGTGACCCCTTTTGTTTATACGCTTTGAGGGGAGGGCACATTAACCCCTCCTTGGCGAGTGGTAGTATTTAATTTTACGTCCTTACTGCGGAATCCAATGGGTCTAGGTATTTTCACTTTTAAATCCAGTGCACCCTCCCTAACGGCACTTCGCTCTGTAATTACACGGATAAGATAAATAGATCAATTTGTTTCACGGGTTACTTCTGCTCGGAATCGATGGCACAAGCTGTTTGATTCATTTTCATCCTTCTTAAAACAATTAACAACTTTCTGAAGAAAAGAATAGTAAATGCAACACAAAGTTTCCAATAACTCACAACACCGTCTAGGCATGCTAATCAACCAAACCATCAGTACATAGACTTTAAGGAGAATGTTTGGAAGCATTATAACCCTTATTCTTCCTGTATATATGCCAAATTCGCATTTTAGTTGCACTACATATGGCAAGACTTTGCTGCTTCGTTTACGCGAATGTTTTTCCGCACTTGGGATGGGGTTCAGAGCGGACGCATTCCAAAGCGCAAATCAACAAATCAGTTCAAAAGTTACTCACCCGGTTGTCATCTTAATTGCACCAATCACCTTCGTTTACTCGGTAGTATTCATTCCAATATCACGGTCAAAATTGTCATCGCTGGGCTCGGGCCTCTCTCCTTCAAATCGAACACGCAATGGATGCCATCATCACGCTGACACCGCCACTTACCTGCATAGCTTGATAAAGTTCTATTAAGCTCTGAATCTCATTGAAATAAACTTAATATACTCATATTAAATGTTAAGCATAACCTGGGTGCTAATTGCACCAATTATACTGACAAGAACTCCTCTAAAAAACGTAGGCAAAAAAAATGACCGCTCAACACGGCGGTTTTGAGAGGAGAAAAAAAATAATTAGAGCGAAGCGTTAGCGAAGCTCTGTTATCAGGCGAAAATCAAAATTCTTTGTGCGCATACAACTTTTGAACCAGAGAACATAGACAAATGAAATTTTGCACACAGCTGGATAAGACCATCCTGATGGTCACTAAATAAAAATTTTAAAAATCGGTTCAGCCATCGAAGAATAATCACCATTTAGCTGTTCCCATTGAAATGCATTGAAAAAATGTAAACAAACAATTGCACGCGCTAATAGATTTTTCAGCATAGAAAATATGGCGAAGCCCTTCGCAAATTTTTTTCTGCACCATCGATTTTTGAGACCATTATATCGAGTTCTTAGAACTTTTATCACCTGTTTTTTTAGAGCGAAGCGTAAGCGAAGCTCTGTTTACAGTCGCCAAGTGTAATTGATGACCGCATAAAACTTTTGACACGTAATAGTCAAAACAATGAAAATTTGCACGTGCATGCGCATGACCTACCATCGAGGAACAATCACCCTTCAATTGTTCCCATAGGAATGCATTGAGAAAAACGTAAACAAATATTGAGCGTGCAAATAGAATTTTTGACATACAAAATACGGCGAAGCCCTTCGCAAATTTTGCTCTGCACATTCGATTTTTAAGGCCAAATTTCGAAGTTCACAGCGTAATCACAATATCTTTTTGGTGTGGTTGTCGACATTGTCTACTCGCCAACTGAAACTCGCAACCACTTGAATGAACTGCCGATGTGCATTCTCGTCAAATTCGCAACCTATACTGGACCAACATTAACCAATGAAGCAGTTCCCATTTTGCCGATCGCCGTTGGCTTCAAAAAAGGAGGAGTATCTTGTACGCGTAAGCAATTTCCGCTTAAGTTAGCCTATGCAATCACCAGACACAAAGCACAAGGAATCACTGTTAATAAAGCAGTCATAGACATTGGTGATTCAGAATTTGGACTTGGCTTGTCGTACGTGGCATTTTCACGAGTGAA
>JAHWFO010105039.1:551522-571799 GCA_023313115.1 Rhysida immarginata
ATTATTATTATTATTATTATTATTATTATTATTATTATTATTATTATATAATTAATTAAATTGCGAATTTATAATACAGGTCGAACCTCGTTATAATGAAATTTCGTTTTAATGAAACATTAATTTATCGGCCTGTTTAATTTTTAATAACTGCACAGTATATTTTAAAACCCAAATAAACATGTAGTTTATTTAAATTTAAAAAAATACACACTGATGCTTGTAATTTTTGATTGAACAAAATTTTTAGTATTTTCTTTTAACAAGAACTCTTCTAGTGCATACATGTTTTCAAATATAGTTTGAGGAACATTTTCCCGACCAGTTACAAATACTTTTAATTTAGAAAAACATTCACTTGCTTCTTTTGCGGTAATGCGTGGCTAGTCAATCGCTTCATTTTGTACAAGGGCCAGTCAAATGAAAACAAAAGAAAATATTTTTTACAGCTCCTTTAATACAGACAGTTGGAACAAGCACATTATTTTTCAATCTAGTCCTCTTGCTTTTCGGGATCTCGTACAAAATGAAGTATGGATACTTCGGGGAAAAAAATTTATGGCTGCACGTGCAGCTACTCATGCACCGCCTGTTTCACCTCCGTGTTGGTCGCGAACTTGAGGCCACCTAAGGAGTACTTTAGTGAGCCAAATATGTCGAAGTCGGAGGGCGCGTGGTCGGAAGAGTAAGAAGGGAGACACTCCAGATGCTAGTCGCCCGATCCGTTATGAGGTCGCGCGTTGTCATGCTGGATGAGAACGCCTGTTGAGAGGAGTCCGCGGCGCTTGATGCGTATAGCAGGTTTTAGAATGTCACGCACCAATTCTAACTATATGTGTCACGGATCACCGTCTGCCCTTATTCATGTAATGTTCCACTATGGGACCTTTGTGGTCCCAGAACAACGTCAGCATCACCTTTACTGCGGATGGCTGGCTATGGAACTTTTTCGGCTTAGGTGATTTCGAGTGCCCGCATTCCTTACTGGAGCGCTTGATCTCTTGTCGGTAGTGATGGAGCCAAGACTGGTCTCCAGTCACAATCCGCTCCGAAAAAGTGTCACCAGCTCCGGGCAGGCATCGAATAGTGATGTGCTGATACTGATACCGATAGTATCGAGTACTTTAAGGTATCGAGTAACTTGCAGTGTCTAAAGTATCGAGTATTTCTGCGAGAATCGGATGGCAGTATCGAGAATTTTTTGAATCTGGTTGTTAAATTTGTCTTTATGGAAATAACTAATCTATCTTCTATCTATCTATCTATATATATAAAGAGGGATGTTTGTTTGTGGGCAATGAATACAAATCTACAGTTTTATTCCGACCTTGATGAAATTTTTCATACTTGATCTTCAAACTATGAGGAAGGTCTACCTCAGATTTCAGAAAAATAATAATTATCGATAAAAAATCGATATTCATGGTTATGGCAGGGCATATTAATGTGAAATATCTCATGACCAACACTGCAAGGCAAAGTCTGTGCAACGATAGGTATCAACAATTGTGTCAACACGCAATGCACCAACACAAGGCAGGGATCAACAATAAGTATCTCATGACCAACAATGAAAGGTAAAGTTTGACCAATTCCTGTTATTCAGGCTTTTCTTAGAAAAGAGAGTTCTTATTACTTAACAATTTTTTGAAAATCTTTAAAAATGATTAGTAACTGGAGATAATGGATAGTTAGCAGACTATTGAGCACGAGTGGAAAGACGACAGAGGAAGCACTCCTTTAGCTCCGTGCTATATTGAGCAAATGGTTAACAGGTCAATAGAAGAATCGGCGATCGCTAGACTACAAAAAGAGATGATTGGCCGATTTTGATTCAAGATATCGAGAGAAGAAAGGGAATTGCAACAACATCAAGTGTACGTTTAAAGTAAGATTACGTGAGTAAGAAATTATTTAGACTATCAGTGGCATCCTTGGAGAAGTCTATCCATTCTGAGCCTTTAAAAATATTTTTTTCAAATTTTTAGTAAGAATTTTTACTGTATTAATTATAAGCATTTTCATGTGTGTTATTTTTAAGATATTTCAAAATTGATTCCAAAAACAAAAGTCCGAGCCACGCCGGGGTTATCACCTAGCTTATTTGGTAGCAGTGCAGATCCAAACATTTCCTAAACATATATATTTTGACTATATTCTGTGGGAAAGTGTATATTTTGGAAACTAAAATGCTGACAAGGCGTTGCTGAACGTTCGTTTCCAAGAATTTTTGATAATGAGCATAAAGTGAAGATGCAATGACAGAACATTAATAAAGCATCGTCACGCGTGTCTCCCTTGAGCGCCCTATGAAACGTCCAGACGACTGGCAAAACCTTATGTGTCTGGAAAGGAAAGAGAAAGAACGAGTATTGGTCA
Organism: Rhysida immarginata; assembly: GCA_023313115.1. Taxonomy (NCBI): domain Eukaryota; kingdom Metazoa; phylum Arthropoda; class Chilopoda; order Scolopendromorpha; family Scolopendridae; genus Rhysida; species Rhysida immarginata. The sequence goes on from JAHWFO010105039.1 coordinate 553,902, forward strand.
AAGAAACTCTGCAACTAAACCAGAAAATGCTCTACGAGCGTTTGAAACATCTGAACAACGGCAGTTTCGAATAGAGCAACAGGGTATAAGAGCTTCTACGTCAAGGGCAAGAAAAACTTGAGTCAAGAAGAGTTTAGTTGCTCCGGTATATCACCTGGACTACCTGTTTTTCGTATTTTTCGTAGAATGGATAGTCCCTTTGCTCTGTGTTGTATTAATTGAGTTATTATTTAACCAATTGTGAGTTATAACTTAATTTTTTGAGCTCTATCTCTTTTCCTACAAGTGTAATTAACCCGGGCATCGCCGGATACCTCTGCTATTCTATTTATAATTTTTGAGTTCACTCAAGAGACTGATGAAATGAATGAGAAAGATGAAGGATAAGTGGATTAGGAAAGTTTCAGTGTCTTTTATAATCGACAAACAGTAATAGTTGGGTTATCGCGTGAACTGGTGAACGGATTCGTTTTCCAGTTCGGTATATTGGGACAGGAGAAAAAACATATACGAAAGTAGGGGGGTGGGGATACAGCAATTAAAATAATAACAAATAAGAAAAATAAATTTAAACTCCAAAATAAAAACAATAGTGAAAAATAATTTCAAAAAGAAAGATAAAGAAATAACTCAAATTTGTTTAAGTATCGAAAGAATAAAGCTATTTACTGGTTTTACTATGTTAGTCTGTCCCTTTAATATTTTCTACATTTTTTTTGACATAGATGGTTAAAATTTGGAATGTAGTTTACAATGGGCATGTGCTACTTCACTATATGAGTTAATTGTGTTTTCGATTGACTTTGTGGGGTCGAAGTTACAGGGGTGAAATTTATAAGGGACGATTTGGTCGATATGGTATAAACTTATTTAAAGGGGTGAATTTGGTAAGCAGATTCTCTAGGTAATACCTACATTAAAGACTGACCTAAGAATGGATAATGAGAGATTTTACTCTATGCCACATCTCGTATGTTTATTATTAAGAAATCTACTTTATTACGAAGTTTGGACCAAATTCTTCCCCTGGGTTCGGAAACGTAGAGGTACCGGTTACGTGGTCTTTAGAAGTATTGACGTTTTCAAAAGGCAACATATATCATTCGATTGAAAGAGATGTGGAAGAAAAGAAGGTAGAGTTTATTTCCATTTTCTAAATACTACATTCGAGAAAATCAATTTTTTATTTAAAACAATGGGTATTAAAAAGTTAGGATAAAAGGGATAAAAAAATAGACGAACTCCTCTACTTTCCTATACCCTCCGAGGAGAAATTAATTTCTTGTTATTAATTTCAAGAATCAGGAGAACGAATAAAATGCAAACAATTTCATTAAATAATTTATCTAAAACCAATTAATCTTTATTAAATAAAATAATTTATCAAAATCCACTATTAAAAATTCAATAATTTTTTTTTCACCAAAAACACAAGATATTATAAATTCTTTTTCATATTATAAAAATATAGTAACTTGTAACAAATTAAAATATTAAAAATCGTGCCATCTTGGGTGATTTTTTTTTATAATAGGAAAAATTATATTAGACGAAACACAATTTCGGATTGTTAAATTCAGCCCATTTTCTGAGCTTAAAATATCCGAATCGGTAGAGTTATGACTTTAGTGTATCCTCAACTTTATGTAATTATGAAATTTGATAGTATAACTATCAACTTACATGTAGCCTGAATTAAAGAAAGGAATGAGTCAGTATTTTGGGTCTAATTCATTCCATATTCTCTAAAATTGCAGTAAATATTGGTTACTTGGATTTTTTTTATTTTACTTTATTTTATTTTATTTTTTATCTCATGAGTACTCGATACTTTTATGAAAAGTATCGATACTACTATCGAGTACTTTTTACTAATACTCCATAGTTATACAGTATCGAGTAATTGAAGAGTATCGCACATCACTAGCATCGACTCGCCTCTCCTTCATTTTGGGTGTCAGCCGACTCGCCTCTCCTTCATCTTGCGGCCACTTTCGGTATTTCAGCTCATCCTAGACAATATGCTGAGCAGAGCCATGACTGACCTGTAATGCCGTTGCAATATTAACGATGGTTACCCGTCTATCCTGCAGAATCATCTCCTCCGCTGCTGCAAACGCCTCGGCTGTCACAAGACGTTGTGCCTGGCCAGGCCTCGGCGCGTCCGCCGAACTTGTTGTGCCGCTGCTGAATTTCTTACACCATTCGTACACCTGAGTCTGCGATACACATGCAGCACCATCCTGTGCCAACATGCGTCGATTGACTTCTATTGGTTTCGTGCCTTCAGTGTGTAGGAAACAGATCACTCCACGCGGCTCTTCTTTGGTGCATTCCAACAAAGGGGCCGCCACATTGGAAATGCCCGTATGGGGCCGCAGGGTCACGTACGGAAGCTTGACCAACGCCAATTGATGGCGGGAGAGTCCACGCGCATGTGTACTGTGTCTGAAGGCAATGGGAGCGGTTTTCGATTTTCTACAGCGGTTTTCCGGTTTTCATTTGACTCAGCCTCGTATGTCTTCCTCTTCCTCATCATTTTCTTCCTCTGGAGGTGCATTAGATACAGTTGCAATAATATCAGCATCAGTGACTTCATTGCACGTAAGTACATCCTGACTGACGTTAAATGAATTCCTAAGTATTTAAAAGTTTTCGTGGCTAATAATAAGTTTGAGTTATATAAAATATGCAAATCGGTAGGAAGAATAGCATATATCCCGTTGGAAGAATAGCATATATTTTGTTTTGTTAAGGTTAAAGGCAAGCGAGTTAGCTGAGTTCCAGTGATTTAATATAGATTAAATCTGATTAATATTACTGAATAGGGTTGCAGTATTAGAATCGGCAAACAGCAAGGTTGTATCATCGTCATATAAGATTAAGTTTGATGAAGTATTCACGTGTACAAGAGTAAATTGAAATGCTTCTTATTTATGGAGAATCTGGCAGGAACCGTGATAATGCTGTCAATCTTTACGCTCAGCGTTTTCTGGACAGATCGAGGTCACGCACTTCTGTTAGCCGTGCCGTCCAACAGTTTACTGCCGAAGGAAGTGTTCAACCTAAAAAAAGGACCCATCGAGCAACAGTCACTGGTGAAAATAACGAAATTGCTGTATTAGCCGCAGTTACACATATACAAAGATCTTTGTCACTCACGAAAAAATCTTTAGTGAAAAATTTGAAACTGTTCAAATAGTAAATACGGGGTGTCAATAAATTATGGCAACAGAAATGGATACATCCAGGCGCAAATTTATTGCATATAATCCCCATATTAATACACCAGAAATAGTTCGCGATTCCGGATTGTCCCAAGCAGTGTTTCGAGAATTTTTATGCGTCATAAATATCACCCTTAACATGTGTCTTTGCACCAAGAACTTCATGACGCTGATCTACAAAATCGGGTAATATTTTGTCAGTGGTCACGTGAAGAAATAAAAGAAAACCCGAGTTTCTTTCGTTATGTATTATTCTCCGGTGAGTCATATTACACTAAACATGGAGTGGTTTAATCGACATAACATGCGTTATTGGAGTGTTGAAAGCCCACAGTGGCTTCGTCAAGTTGAAAACATCAGTGTCCTTGTAATGTCAACGTGTGGTGTAGAATAATTGACAATAAACCCAATTTTGAACAGTATAATGTACCGAAATATTATCGAAAATGAACTGCTAATATTACATGAGGACCTAAGCCTAGAAGTGGGACAGAACATGTGGTTTCAACATGACGGTTGTCCAGTACATTATTCGGCAGTAGCAAGTGAAGTACACAATGGTCACTGAAATGGTCCAAGAAATTGGCCTGCCAGATCACCAGATCTTACTTCGCCAAATTTCTTTCTGTGGAGATACCTCAAAGAAAAAGTTTATAAACAAGAGCCCACAACTTGTGAGAATATAATTTAGCGAATCAGGAATGCGTGTGCCCAAACTGAAGCAGACATATACATCTCAATTGTGTACAATCATTTGTGCACGCCAGTGGAAATCCGCACATGCGAAATGCGGATCACCAAATGCATTGAAGTTGAAGGATATCATTTTGAGCAGTTGATTTAATTGAAAGATGAGAATAAACTATTAAATCAAGCACCCCGAAGATTTGCGTCCACGTCGTTGTTTCTTGATTAAGTTAAAAGTAGTTTGTTACAGGTAAACAATTTTCCTATTTCGAAATGTGCAAAATATATTAATTTTTTTAACACAATTTTCAATTATTTACGATAAAAAGATGGTACTTCATTGCAAACGTATTGCAAAATCGACTGTATTGGTTTTTATTTGGCAAAATCGGAAAAATTAAATTATGTGCGGTTTTAGCGCCATCTATCTTGAATCGAAAATAAGTGTTTCAAGAATTCCATCGTAGTTTTATTTGTAAATTACGAATCTGCATTAAAAAATGAGGCTCCTATTTTCAAGGTTTTCAAGATTTTTCGGTTAATAAATTTCCCCCGCAAAGTAATTGACTTTTGAATTCGGAGATTTTTTCGTAGAATGCATTTTTGTACGGGACATCTGGGCACACGCTAAAAACAGCTGACAACCGCGATTTACAACTGCAGAGGCGACACAACAGCTACGTTCGAAAGTTATTGCCGCACCATGTTCAAATGCGAAGGACCAACTACCATAAACTGCATGAACGATACTTGGCGGATGAAAAATAGGAATACGTGGTCACACTCGATGAGGAGTATGTTTATTTAAGCGACTGCAGCAAGAGCCAAGTCATGTTTTACCACTCAAGGAATTCTAAGGACTTCAGAAAATGGTATCGCGAATACAAAGAAACATTTTCAAAAAATTGCATGACCGTGGCAGTGTTGCCAGATTTGAAGATTAAAAAGTAGCGGGACCGTGCTCCAAAAGTAGCGGATTTGAAGTATTTGTAGCCCAAATATAAAACTTAAATATTTTGCAACTATGCACTTTTACTAATATAAAAAAACTTTATCGGACATCCGATGTACGTGTATAAATTTTCACTCTGTTGTCTCACAAGCAATTTTCGGTCAACATACGTACGGCTGTTGCTTAATTTTCGATCAAAATAACTGTTGCTTATAATGGAGTCATACGTACGGCTTTTAATTTAACCAAATATGAATCGATCACTAGTACCTGCCACCATCATGAATTGTTCACGTTAGAGAGTATTAGTAAAACAAGGTCCTGCAGTGAAGAAGTACATTGTATCTTTTAGAATAGAATCTGCCACCCAAAGTGTTGCTGCTCATGGATAATGCTCCTGCTCATCCTCCAGGCCTTCAGGATGATTTGCTGCAAGAATTTCAGTTCATTAAGGTGAAGTTCCTTCCTCCCATCACCACTCCTTTACTTCAACCAATGGATCAACAGGTGATTTCGAACTTTAAAAAGCTTTACACCAAAGCTTTATTTCAGCGATGCTTGAGGTGACCAAAGGAACAAACCTTACTTTCCACGAGTTTTGGAAAAATCATTTTCACATTGTGAACTGCATCCAGATCATCGACAAAGCCTGGAATGGGGTCACCAAGAGAACCCTCAGTTCTGCTTGGAGAAAACTATGGCCCAACAGCCTTCTAGACACGACATAGAAGAGCCTCTTCATGAACATCCAGTTATCGAAGAAATTGTGTCTTTGGGAAAGACTTTAGGACTGGAAGTAAATGAGGACGACATTGAAGAACTGGCAGAGGGACATGATCACGACCTGACCACTGCAGTGCCGTAGCGAATATAAGAGGCGCCCGGGGACAAAGTGTATAAATGGCGCCCCCCGTCCAGCAATTTTGTCCTCGCGGCGAGAATTTTGTCCTCAACAAACTCTCAGTTTTATATTTAAATTAAAAAGTAGCGTTTTTTTTAATTTATCGCCCATTGAAAATTAACAGTAGCCCAAAAAGTAGCGTATCGCCCAAGTGAAAATTTCTGTAGCGTAGGCATCTAAAAAATCGCCCAATCCGCTACTTGTAGCCCAATCTGGCAACACTGGATCGTGGCGGGATACAGATACAACGCCAAGTTAACTTTAAACAGAGTCGAGCCAAGGGCCAAAGTTAACGTCATGTATTATCAGACTGACGTTCTAATCCTCATACATACTCATGACATCCTCAGTTTGTAATGTACAGAGGTAAACAAAGTATGGCTGCACTAACACAAGGCGTCGAGTCATATTTCCGCGCCAACTCGCCCGTTGCTGGAATGCACGCAAGAAAGTAACGTAATCCGCTCCATTCCATTCAGCGACATCCCGTCAAATCACCAAAGCATCGCCTGTGGATTTTTATGGCTTTGGCCTACTTAAACGGGCCCTCTAAAAGAGACGACCGCAAACAGTGGAGATTTTTTGGAAAGCGTGTCAACAGGAGTGAAAATAATAAATTAATAAATATAAAAATAAAAACACATTTGGTCGTTAATTTTGAGCACTACTGAAAATATTAAAAAATAAAACTATAAATAAGAAGAGATAAACCTCTGCGTGAAGAAACGGGAGACACAAGATCCACTTGCCCAGAAAAATTTGACATTTAATAGCACAAGGTGATCTGTGCCAATAAATGTCATCTTTCTGAGGTCAAGTGGATCTTGTGTCTCCGGTTTTTTCATGCATTATAAAAACTTTCTTTACCGAGCTAAGCCGGGCATATCAGCTAGTATCATACAAAAAGCAGTACATTTAATTCATCTAAAAAAGTTAATAAGGCTGGCGTAATAGATCTAGCTGTAGATATGCAGGCCTAAAACTGGATCTTAACTAAAGACAACAAGCGATAATCCTGGCCATTCAACAAACAAAAGAAAATTAATAAATATCGCACGCAGTTCACAAATATAGAACCGCTAAGCACGTCAATGGAATACTGAAATAAACCATGGTAAAACTTATTGATAGAAAGATTACTGATATATTGAAAATATAAAATTTTTCGAAATATTAATAATTGTCTTTAAAAAATTTATATATCCTTTTTGAGATATAGTATTAATTGCAATGATGCGAGGATTTCGGAAAATCAATGGTGTTGCATTTAACAATGATGCTCTAATTTGCATTTCTACTTTATATGTGTATGATTTTTCAATCCAAAAATTCTTTTCATTCTCTATTTGTTTCTCATTTGTGTTTCTCTCTAATGAATTCACTGAGGAGGAATTTTCCGATGCTGGATGATTATCAAGTTGCTGCTGCCCCCTATTGAGTGATTCTGGAGCTCTTTGATCCTCTGGCTTTCGAAAACATTTTTTATCTTCTTGCTTTATATAGAAATATGATGCCAAAACAACACGCTTTTTAATAATTCTGATAAACCTGTGTATATAATCCTTGCATTGTAAAGACTTATAAAAAATTGTGCCAACATCTTAGCTTACAAAATGAAATACCAAACACAAATTCTTGATTTAATTTGATATTGAATTTTGTATATTTTTTTTTTTTAAGAAAGATTACATAAATGGATGTTCACGCCGCAATAATAAGGCCACGTAACCTTAAGTTTTTATTAATTTAACTAAAGAAAAATAATATTAATAATTTTATCAACCATTGTAATTAACAATTTAAAATAGTTCAGATTATTCCCTCATTATACAAAATATCTGGGCGACCGAGCTTCGCTCGTGCTAAGCCTATATTAATTTCAATTGTTCACAATTCCAAAAAGAAATTCGTCAAAGGCTGTTTTTTTTTGTAGCTATGGTTCATTCTCACCAAAAATTGTTATTTAAATTCTTTATATTATTCAAACAGTTGAATCATTTTAAATTTCTTTCCACGCCACATTTAACGTGTGACTTGGATTTTAAAGTGCTCGTCTCTTTTACCTTGAGAAACTGTAAATGCCATGGTTATTAAATGCTCTATCATCATTGATGTTGAAAGATACTAGCGCAAAGGACGCAATTAAAATTTCTTATTCTTTTATGGAATTCTTTCGATAGAGGATGAGAGCCTATAGAGAAATGTACTAATTTATGTGAAAATTGCGGTGGTTCAAGTTCCATTCGGCCATGCAAACAGCAGTGGTCAAAAGAATTTCGATTTATACAATTTAAAACACATTCCTCTGGAAAATGCCAAGCCCCGCAATAACAACATGACATCTCAAAAGGTCACAAACTTTGGTATTGCACATTGACATTAACAGCGCCTTTATAGGTTGGTAAGCAGTTTCCTTCTAAAGTTCTGCGATGTCTGGCGAAACGACGTCTTTCTTCTTCTAACCGTCGTTCACATTGCTCATCATTTTCATTGAACAAACGTTGTGTTACACGCTGTTCTAGACCATCCAAATAAATTGAGAAATCATTTCAACACACCTCACTTTTCTATTAGCACTAGCAGAGGTACCCGACGTTGCCCGGGATAATTAGACTCAAAAAACAGAGCGGTAAACAGAGCGAACTCAAAAAATTAAATTATAACTCCCAATTGGTTAAATAATAACTCAATGAATACAACAGAAAGCAAAAAGACCCTGTTTTAAATTTTGTAATATCTTAAAAATAAACACATGAAAACGCATAGAATAATTATAGTAAAAATTCTTAATGGAAATTAGAAAAAAAAATTTTTAAAGTCTCACAATGATTGGACCTCTCCAAGGATGCCACTGCTTCTCTAAATAATTTCTTACTCACGTAATCTTATTTTAGATGTACACTTGATGTGTTGCAATTCACACTCTTCTCTCGATATCTTGAAGCAAAACTTGGCCTTTGGTCACTTTGTGTAGTCTAGTGGTCGGCGATTCTTCTATTTACTTGCTTACCATTTGCTCAATACTGCTCAGTTACTGATGATTTTTAAATATTTTCAAGAAATTGTTAAATACTAAGAACTCTCTTTTCTAAGAAATGCCCGAATAACAGGAATTCTATGCATTCTTACACATTGAAACTTATCTATATTGCACAAACTTTGCCTTGCATTCTTAGTCATTAGATATACGTATATTGTTGATCTTTGCATAGTGTTGGTGCATTGTGTGTTGACACCATTGCTGAGACCTATTGTTGCACAAACTTTTCCTTGCATTGACAGCCATGAGATATTTCTCATTAATATGCCTTGCCATAATAATGAATATCGATTTTTTATCAATAATTATTATTTTTTCGAAATTTCAGATAGACAGTGATCTTCCTCATACTTTGAAAGTCAATTATGCAAAATTTCATCAAGATCGGAATAAAACTGTAGATTTGTATAAAAAAACAAACCCACAAAGAAATAAACCCACCCACAAACATCCTTCTTTATATATATAGAAGACTAGCAGAGATACTCGGTGTTGCCCGGGATAATTACACTTGTAAGTAAAGAGAACAAACAGAGCAAAGGGACTATCCATTTTACAAAATATACGAAAAACAGGAAGTCTAGGTGATATACCGGGACTTTATCTAAACTCTTCTTGACTTACCTCACACTTTAGTCTCAAGTTTTTCTTGCTTTTGACTTAGAAGCTCTGCCCATCTCCCGTTGTTCAGATGTTTCAAATGCCCGTATAGCTTTTTCTGTTTTAGTTATAGAGTTTCTCTGACCAATACTCGTTCTTTCTCTTTCCTTTCCAGACATATAAATTTTTGCCAGTCGTCTGGACGTTTGATAGGGAGCTCAAGGGAGATAATCGGCCTCGGTGGCTCAGGGGTTGCGTGGTCGCCTCTGATGCCCGAGGACGCGGGTTCGACCCCGGCCGAGGACGACGAGGATTTTTTCAGGGAGAAAATCCTGAGATCACGCACTTCCTTCGGAAGGGAAGTAAAGCCGTTGGTCCCGTGTAGTCGTTTGCCGGCTGCACGTTAAAGAACCCTTGCGAGGCAAAATTTGCGGCCCCTATAACGCCGTCCTGAAATGACCATGGCAGTTGAAAAGGACGTTAATAGCAAACAAACCAAACCAAACCAATCAAGGGAGATACGCGTGACTCAGTTGCCTCATCAATAGACGCTGCTTTATTAATGTTCTGTAACGGCATCATCACTTTATGCTCGTTATCAATAATTCTTGGAAACGAACGTTCAGTCATCGCATTATCAATATCTCAGTTTCCAAAAAATATACATTCTCACAGAATATAGTAAAAATGTATATTTCTGAAATGTTTGTGCCTGCTGTGCAACGAAATAAGCTATGTGGTAACCCCAGCGTGGCTCGGCCATTTTCTTTTTTGGATTAAATTGTGAAAAATCTTTATACGAGCTGTCACAATTTAAAGTCTCACAATGATTGGACCTCTCCAAGGATGCCACTGCTACTCTAAATAATTTCTTACCTACGTAATCTTACTTTAAATGTACACTTGATGTTATTGCAATTCCCTTTCTTCTCAAGATGTCTTGAAGCAAAACTTGGCCATTCATCTCTTTATGTAGTCTAGTGATCGCCGATTCTTCTATTGACATGCTTACCATTTTCTCAATACAGCACGGATTTAAAGAGCGCTTCCTCTGTCGTCTTTCTAGTCTTTCTCAATAGTTTGCTAACTCTCCATTATCTCCAGTTACTGATCATTTTAAAAAATTTTCAAGTTGTCTCCGTTAAATACTAAGAGCTCTGACACCTGCAATGTCGGAACATGCAAACACTCTCATGTGTTTGATTGTGATCCGTCGATTACTCTAATGAAAGTGTTCGCATGTTCCGACATTGCAGGAGACAGAGCTGTGCACTGCCGGCCAGCTCGCGGGAGATCAGACAGTTTTGCTTGACCTTGCGGCGATGATGACACACGCTTAGCCCAACGACTAACCGTGCTTTTGTCCACTGCCAGATCACCGTAGACATTCTGCAAGCGCCTATGAATATCTGAGATGCCCTGGTATTCCGCCAAAAGAAACTTATTTACTGCCCGTTGTCTGGAACGCATCTCCATTTTAGACGCCAGTTTAACAGCACACTATAGCGCTGTCACATATCCGACGTCAATGAAACTTTACGAGACGAAGCGGAAATATTTGAAAATGCTCCCTAAGAAATGTCCAGTTTTATCAACCAAAATTGGCCGAGAAAAAAATGTGTTGCATTACTTATTGAACTCCCCTCGTAAAACTCCCAATTGGTTAAAAAAAAAAACTCAATCAATACAACACAGAGCAAATGGATTATCCATTCTACTAAATATACCAGGAAGTCTAGGTGATATACCGGGATTTTATCGAAACTCTTCTTGACTTGCCTCACCACTGCGGAGCATCACCAGATATTTTAGACTCTTGACGTAGAAGCTCTTATACCCTCTTGCTCTTTTCGAAACTCCCGTTGTTCAGATGTTTCAAACGCCCGTAGAGATTCTTCTGTTTTAGTTCCTGATTTCTCTGACCAATACTCGTTTTTTCTCTTTCCTTTCCTGACACATAATTTTTTGCCAATCGTCTGGACGTTTGATAGGGAGCTCAAAGGAGACACGCGTGACTCCTTTGCCTCATCAATAGACGCTGCCTTATTAATGAATGTTCTGTCACTGCGTCATCAGTTTATGTCTCATTATCAATAATTCTTGGAAACGAACGTTCAGTCATCGCATTATCAGCATCTCAGTTTCCAAATTATACACTGTCCAAAATTGTATTTTTAGGAAATGTTTGGAATCTGCTGTGTTACCAAATAAGCTAAGTGATAACCGCGGCGTGGCTCGGATTTTTATTTTATGGAATAAATTTTGAAATATCTTAAAAATAAACACATGAAAACGTTTAGAATTAATACAGAAAAAATTGTTAATGGAAATTAGAATATTTTTTTATAGGCTGACAATGGATGGACTTCGCCAAGGATGCCACTGCTAGTCTAAATAATTTCTTATTCACGTAATCTACTTTAGATGTACACTTCTCTCGATGTCTTGATCAAAACTTGGCCATTCATCTCTTTATGTAGTCTAGCGATCGCCGATTCTTCAATTGACATGCTTACTATGGGGCTAAAGGAGCGCTTCCTCTGTCGTCTTTCCACTCTTTCTTAATAGTCTGCTAACTCTCCATTATCTCCAGTTTCTGATCATTTTTAAATATTTTCAAGAAATTGTTAAGTAATAAGAACTCTCTTTTCTAAGAAAAGCCTGATCATTGCACAAACTTTGCCTTTCATTGCTGGTCATGAAATATATATTGTTGGTCCGTGCTGAGTGTTTGATAATTGCGTGTTGAAACCACTGTTAAATATTTTTGCACAAACTTTGCCTTGCATTGTTGGTCATGACATATTTCTCATTAATATGCATAGCTATAACCATGAATATCGTTTTTTTGTCAATAATTATTATTTTTTGAAATCTGAGGTAAACAGTGACCTTCTTCATGCTTTGCAGGTCTAGTATGCAAACTTTCATCAAGACCGGAATAAAACTGTAGATTTGTAAAAAAACAAACAAACAACCCCACAAACAGACAAACAAACAAACCCACAATCAAACATCCTTCTTTTATATAGATAGATAGATAGATAGATAGATAGATAGATAGATAGAACATTTAACGAGTCGAGGAAGTTTGACTTTCTAGAATTGAAACAGGATCAGGTGAAAAAAGTCAGTTTATTGACAAAATTATAATCATCATAAGAATTTAACTGCATACCTTCAATTAAATTTTCGGTTTGGTCTTCCCTGCGAAGCGTTTAAAAGTTAAAATTATGAGTTCTTCGTGAATGTCCTCTAGGCTTGATGCAATTTGCTTGTTGTTCTTGCAGTGTTTTGTAATGGCGGCTGTCCGCTTTCACCGAGGCGAATCGAGACCACCCGAACGCGAGAGTGGCACATGAAGTCGGATTTTTCACAAATATTATAATTATTATTTATGTAATAAATTAAATGTTATAATTATTATTTACGGAGTAATTAATGATCGGATTTTGTCACAAAAGTGTGTTAACGACATTGCATTGTTAGAATTCGAAAATCACTCGTTTTTTATGTAATTTATGTATACTTGCGATAAGCTTTAAATTGCATTAAAAACCAGTGATTTTCGAGAGTTTTAATAAGCAGTTGAGCCTACGAAAATGTTAAAATGGCTTTATTTGTCCATACTTGTATATACTGGAAGTCTCAGAATTCAATGTACAAACTTCTAGGGGAGTTAGTATGGGTGGTTCAGAGCAAACAATTTCATATCAACATGGGTGCGAATTTGAACGATAACTGAGGTATGAACAGAAATAAAAATGCCGCCACCAAGATCAACAAGTTAATAACTCAGGTTCTGTAAAGCCTATATTAATGAAATTTGGGGGAATAACAGCGTATATAAGACTGTGTATACCGTAATCGAATTCCAACAAGAGGTTTCCGAGTTAATCATTCAACATCATAATACGTGCTCACTTGTGATTACTAACTAGCACTTGTTACAATTTTCTATTTCGAAAAAATAATAATTACTGATAAAAAAAAATCGATATTCATGGTTATGGCAAGGCATATTAATGAGAAATATCTCATGACCAACAATGCAAGGCAAAGTTTGTGCAATATATATAAGCTTCAATTTGTAACAACGCATAGAATTACTGTTATTCAGGCTTTTCTTAGAAAAGAGAGTTCTTATTACTTAACAATTTCTTGAAAATCTTTAAAAATGATCAGTAACTGGAGATAATGGAGAATTAGCAGACTATTGAGACAGAGTGGCTAGACGATAGAGGAAGCACTCTTTTAGCTCCGTGCTGTATTGAGCAAATGGTAATTAAATAGAAGAATCGGCGACCGCTAGACTACACAAATGGCGAAGTTTTGCTTCAAGACATCGAGACAAGAGTGGGAATTGCATCAACGTCAAGTGTACATCTAAAGTAAGATTACGTGACTAAGAAATTATTTACACTAGCAGTGGCATTCTTGGAGAGGTCCATCCTTTGTGAGTCTTTATAAAAGATTTTTTTCGAATTTCCATTAAGAATTTTTACTGTATTAATTCTAAGCGTTTTCATGTGTTTATTTTGCAAAATTTAATCCAAATAAAAAAAAAACCCGAGCCATGCCGGGGTTATCACCTAGCTTATTTGGTAGCACATCCGATCCAAACGTTTCATAAAAATACACTTTGACTATATTTTGTGGGAATCTGTATATTTTGGAAACTTATATGCTGATAATGCGATGATTGAACGTTCATTTCCAAGAATTATTAATAATGAGCATAAAATGGTGATTCAGTGACAGAACATTAATACGGCTGCGTCTATTGATAAGGCGAAGGAGTCACGTTTGTCTCCCTTGGGTTTCTATCAAACGTCCAGACGACTGGCACAAATTTTTGTGTCTAGAAAGGAAAGAGAGAGAACGAGTATTAGTCAGAAAAACTAAGCAACTGAAACGGAAAAAGCTATACGGGCATTAGAAAAATCTCAACAACGGGAGTTACGAATAGAGCAAGAGGGTTTAAGAGCTTCTACGTCAAGGGCAAGAAAAACTTGAGTCTAAATTATCTGGTTATGCTCCGCAGTGGTGAGGCAAGTCAAGAAGAGTTTAGTCTAAATCAAGTCTCGGTATATCACCTAGAATTCCTTTTTTCGTATTTTTCGTAGAATGGATAGTCTCTTTGCTCTGCTTTGCTCTGTGTTGCATTGATTGAGTTATTATTTAACCAATTGGGAGTTATTATTTTATTTTTTGAGATTGTTCTGTTTACCTACATGTCCAATTATCACGGGCAACGCCGGGTACCTCTGCTAGTATCTTAATATATAAAGTGCTTCGTCTGTCTGTCATATCACGCAAGTCCAGATTTTTCATTGGCAAGTGAAGCAAGTGACGCAACAAAACTGAGTGACCCAACGAAACTGAGTGACGCAACAAAAGTAAATGACTCCATGTTGCTTATTTCCTCTGCTTGGTTGCGCCGGGCATAACATCCTTGTTATAGTATAAGATAGGGCAAACAGCAAAAATACTAAAAGTGAGGAATAAGAATATAGGAATCAAGTAAACGCCAGATATTCATTTAACAAATTATTTTTGAAATTTTTACTGCTATGTGGAAGAAAAGAAGGACGAGACACAAAAACCCTGTAAACAACCAAAATTGAACACAGAGTGGTAACATCCTGAATGATGAAAAAAAAACATGCTAATCCTGCTCTTCGAAATGCATTTAATGCGTACACTGATGAGCCAGAATACTGATCATGAAATGAAATTTCCTTGTGTCTAATGTTTAATTTAAAAATATAAAGTTATCAGTTATAACAATAACAAAAGAATATCCCGCTTCGGCATTTGCATTCGATAATCGATTTTTCTCAACCACTAATTCCACTATTTTTATACTGTTAGTTTCCTCCATTGCTGGTGCACTTGTTTCAGCAATGCACTAGGTGTTTTATTCTCTATTCATAGAAAATGGCGCCTAAGACATGAATGTGAAATTCAAAGAAACTCCAGAGAGAGTGACATCATATGAACGCTCATCCATGCTTTTTGATTTGCCTCATTGAGTAAATAACACTAACTAAATGCTATATTTCAGAGAAAATTTATGTGTTATTGCGAAAGCTGGGTGTCTTCACAGACGGATGCTAACTTCCGAATGACAATCGACAACCGAACAGTGTAGTTTATTGTTAAAGGAGTGGTACTTGAAGCAAAGTTTTCATAATCACAACCTTCATAAACACATTCCGAAGGAAATACACTGAACTAGAAAAGAAGCTCAAATGTACCCACAAATGTCATCCAAAGTATGAAAGAACAAAATTACCTCCTCTTGGTGGAAGTATTTTACTTGATTTTTCTATCAATAATTTCAGTGTGGTACACACAAGAGAAACCTAAGAAGTCCAGTAATCTGACCACATAGGGAATTATTTTAGCGGAGTATAGCCTACGTATTACACAGAATGTCTGCCAATACCAGAAACAGTACAGAGAATTTGCCTGCCAATGACATAGTGCGTTTTAAATTATTATATCCAGCTAGCAAAAGTGAACACAAATTTTAGCATAGAAATTTGTCCACTTCTCCGGTATCCACTTAAGCGGGGTTAAAATGCATTGAAATCAACTACAGAAAAACGGTACCGTATACTTAGTATCCACTTAAGCGGATTATCCATTTAGCAGGTGACTATTCAGCGAGGTTCGACTGTATAATCTGTAATTTAAATGATATTAATCTGTTCATTTATTGTTTACAAATAAGATATTAGATATTCTTTGTAAGAGAGCTACATGTACAGTTTGTTTTATGATACTCTAAATAGTTTGTCAAGCAATCGTAAAGCAGATCAATGAGATCACAAAACATGTATCTCACGTCTTTAAAAATATTTTGCGAAAAAGCGAAATCACAATGATATCATGAAAGATCAATGAGATTCTTTATTACAACATTTAAGAAAAGACAAATCTTGAATAGTCATTTTTACGTTTGAAAATTGAAAAAAAGACAATATTCTTTAGAAATATTATAGATTGAATATGAAGGGTTAAAAAGTAGAATGCTAGTAAAAGAGTGGAAAAATTTACCAGAAAGTAAAAAGTAAAGAATTTTCTTCCCGAGAAAAGTTGTAAAAGTAAAAATTTTAGATTCCTTCCACACTGGGTGCTTTTATATTGGTTTCATCCGTTCTTTCGCACGAAGAACCTGACTCTTACTGAATCGATTTTCCTCTATCTCGAAGTTTACAAATTTCAAGTAAATTTATACGCTAAATCGAACGTGATCCAAATAAGATGAAATGCAAATGTTCTCTGCTATTTTAGAAGGCAATCAGCATGATACTTAGGAAGCGCAATCAAGGTGTGTTCTTGAAAATTATACTTAACTGTTAAGGGTGACCCACATTTCGTTTCACCATGTAAAAACTGAATAAAGTGTTCTTGATAATTAGCTTTATCTTGTTCAGGTATTGCTGACAGCAATTAAACGGGGCTTCGTAAATCTTCTCATTGATGAGAAAATTCAAAATATTATTCAGCTTACTGTATAGCTGAATGCCTGGTAAATTCTCTGAACGTAACGAATACGGATTTGGTCGCTTACTGACCATTGTGAACATGCCTTGTTACCTTATCCATAGATAATCTTCATAGGTTCTTACACTTTTTACAGTATTGAAGGTGCCATGATTCTGCAGTCCCTGACTGATGTAAGATTGATGTTTTTTTAAGTGGCCTAACATAGAGGGCTTTAAGCTGTATAGGTTTCCATCAGAGATTTATACGCTGCAAAAATAGATCAGAATTAAAAATAGTCTAATCACTATTAGAATTGCAGTTATGGTATTTGGCCTCTTCACTGTGTAATAATTGCTGAAAGAGCTAGTTTTTCGATTCTTGGTAGCAAGTTTTCATATTAATTTCGCTGTATAATGAAGAGTTACAAGAAATAAAATGAAGCCTGAACGGTGCTTAGAATGATGATTTTGTACCATGCGACTGTAATAATTCAGAGCTGAGATATTGCAATTTAGATAAATCTTTACAAATGCAAAAAAGCACGTTATATCAATTTGGTTGCCATTTTTAAGTGGTGGACCATAAATAATTATGGTTCTGGACTATTCCCCATTAGGGTCATTACAGAAAAAAAGTATTAGGTTGGTGCAAAATTAATGGCCGATTGCATTTTGTAGATATAGGTGAGTCGGTATGCAAATAATTTCCCGACTAATATAGCCATTTTACACATCAATATAAAGCTGTAGTTTTTCTCTTTAAGCTGATGCTAAATATTTGTTCAAACTCCTTACTTTGTGAAAGATTAAATCAATTTTGCAAATGCTGTCTACGCAAGAGATACGAGCATTTTTACTTCATGAGTTTAAACATGGCCTTCATGTTGATGAAGCTACTCGAAATGTCATCAAAACATCGGATGACGGAATAACTTCTCAAAGTACTAAGCGCAGACGGCTTGAAAAATTCCGTGACGGCAATACCATCCTTGAAA